>JANRFK010004440.1:46996822-47039231 GCA_030068395.1 Apalone spinifera | reverse complement strand
GCCCCCCCCCCTTCCGGGTGCAGCATATCTGATAATCCAGCATCCCCTGGGTCCTAAAGGTGCCGGGTTATCGGAAGTTTACTGTACTGAGCAATATTTCTTCCTGACTATTGGTAAGCCAGTCACATATTCTCATGTGTATAAATTCCTACCTGGAACACGTAGACTTGCTGAAGAGTCAGTATGCTGAGCTAGCTCTTGGCTTGGAAGAATTATGGGAGGGCTGAACACACTTAACCAGTCCCTGAAAAAAGACAAATCCAAACGTCAGTCATTCTGAACATAGTTGTTTTATTCCTCCCCAAATCTCGCAATTAGGATAAAAATGTTTGATGAATATCTTAGGTGTGGTGCAACAGAATAAAGCCAGATTTCATAATGTTACCAAATTATACGCTTTTCACATTTAATAAAGTCAGCAGCAGACTCCCAAAGCCTGACAGCAAAATGCATAGCTCCTAGGGTAGATGTCTCCAAGGAGTTTGACAGTAGCCCTAAAGCTCACAAAGCAATTTTCCTTCAAGTAAATATATGCCGGAATGTGGCCATTTGACTATAACAGAACAACAAAACCCACTTCTATTTTAAACTTGCCCATTTTATGTGTATTTCGTTTTGAGACACTGTTAACACCAATTACCAAAGCAAACCTAATGCAATAAGCACAGTTAACATGCTATACAATGGAATTTTATAATCACAAACAAATACACATTGCTAACAATACTTCTATAAAGACTTCTCATGGACTTTCATGCTAATGGAGCATTTTCGGATAACATTTTATTTTATTTCTCTAATTATAGCAGACAGAAAATTCCTACATGGCAGCAAATTACTGGTTTATATTAAACTGCAACACAGTTAGCTCATTCTATGAATATACTTGCATAATTATATACTTACACATATTTACACACGTATACACTTTTGGTCTAATTTTCAAAGGAACGTTTGTTTTTATTTATTGCATTATTATTTCCAGAATATAGCCAACAAAAGGGATATACGGAAGAAGAATGCTCACTCAGTGTAGTTAAAAAAATAAAAAATAAAAATAATAATAAAAAAAAAGACAAGGGAAGAAAAAGAAAAAAAAAAGAACTTATACCAGACCCTATGCATGCAAAACTGACACAGCAGTAGCAGAAGTCTTGATGACTGTGGGAGAAAGAGCCACAACCACAGTTAGACTGTGCGCTTTTCTGGGCAGGGCCCATCTTTTGGTTATGTGTTTGTCCCATACTCAGCACAACGGACCTGAAGCCCCTAGAGGCAACTGGCACACAAACAATAAAAACCCGAGAGAAACCACCATCCAGGGAGCGTAACCCCTCGGAAGGAGCCGCTGACTGGGAAGCGCTGCCCCGGCCTTCTGGGAGGAGCCACTGCCAGAGCAGCGCCACCATTGCTGCCATGGGCAGCCACTATACCCCCCCCCCACTCCCAACCCCCTCTGCTGTGAGTCCTGCACCTCCCACCTGCCTTGACTTCTATGCCCCCACCACCTGAATACCCTCCCTCTCCCTGCCCTGGGCTCCCCATCACCACCTGGAGCCCCCCCAATACCTCCCAACCCTCTGCCCTAAGCCACCCATCCCTTGCCCCTCCTCACCCCAAAACCTCACCCTAGGCTTCATTTTTGAAAAACACAGTCCTTGAACTAAAGCATGTCCGTTTTTCATTTCTTTTAAAAAATGTCTCATTAAAGACCCGAGCAACGGCAGGTCCATCTGCTCATCGTACGCTACTGGTGCTCACAGCGTTGTCTGCAAATCCATGCCGACCTGGGAGGACACGAAGGAGGATCTATTTCGGAAAGAGAAACCTAGCAGCTCCCTTGGATGCTGTGGCTGCTAAAACGTGCCTTTTGCTTCCCTTCTCTCAGCTGGTTCTTAGGCTGCCGGTGCACGTTCCTGCTTCCGGAGTGTCTTGCTGCAGGTAGGTACATGCCAACGGGGGTGAATCTGGGGACACACCTGTTCTTTTGTAGCCAACATGAGAAAAACCTAATTTTCCACCTCAGAAAGCACAACTGCCGGGACGGGACTTCACCGAGTCCGAGGAAGGATTTAAAGTGAGAGAGGGAATTTTCCACAGGTTTAATATTTACAAAATGTTCTTTTAGACTGTCATTGCACTTGCAGCCAGACGACAGCTTCCCCACCAGTCCTTGCCAGTGGCCAGGGGGCAGGCCATGCAGTCACAACGGTATACCTCCTCCAGACGGCCCATTACTGTGTGTCTCAATCCCTCCACTCACAAACCCTCCAAACACACCCCAACGAGTAGCCACTTCCACCCAGGGGTGCAGAGGTTCACAGAATGCCAGCTCGGGCAGAGACTGCACTGGAACGCATGGGGTCCTAGGTAAAACCCTTCATCTGCTGTAATTTGCATTTCTGGTGTTATCCGCCGGGAGTGCAAGCTCTTGAGTTTTGTGCTACTGCTGGCACCAGTGTTTAATCATAATTAGCTGACATGATATTTAATCTAAATTTGACCTGGTTCATGCTATGTGGTCAGGCCCAGTCCAGCATCATGACAGCTAACTGGACTCTTTGCAATCACGCTCACATCCCATCATGTGCTGAGCGCCAAGAGACATTAAGGGGGAATTAATATACAGTGTAATGCAGGGCTCCTCAACACGCGGTCCACGGATGGGCTCCTTCGAATACAGGAACACTGGGAACACACTTCACAACGGCGAGTCAATATAACGGTTTTCTATGGCTATGTGTTTTAGTAGTTACATTCCTGGACTGTCATTGCTCATTACAAGTGCTGTCATAGGGGTGGAAATTGGGTAACTATTGCATTGTATTAATATCAGCAGAACTGACTTCAATGGGGCCTGTGTGTTGTGCAGTCTTGCCTTAATCTTTGTATTCATGCCCGTCAGTGTGAAAGAAGCTATTTGCATATATTTGCATGTATATGCAACCACACTTAACTTGCAGCCCTCGGCATGAGCTGTGAGTATCATTGTGGCCCCCACGGCTTCCAAAGTTGAGTAGCCCCAGTGTCATGTTTTGCTGCAGCATGTGTGTTAATATCTTGCACCAGGAAAACCACCACAAGCTCTTTAAAGAAGAGTGCTGGGTCAGATCCAGAGAGAGAGAGGACTAGACCATGTCTCATCTAAAGGACAGTACCTAAAGTAGGTGCCTAATAATACCAGGCTGGTACAATGGCCTGTTTTAAACAGCAAGATCTTGGCTCTTGTAAATGCTTTCTTTTCAGCTTCATATGATGGATTTTTTGTTGGCCAAAAGTTACTTTAAAAGTTGAAACCTCAAAATTCATGTTAAAAACAGATCTCAGATTTCCACGCGTCATTTAAAAATGGCCAACCTGACATTTTCCAAAACTGTTAAACAAAATTCATCTCTGTGCTGAGATCTTGTGTCTCAGTTTTCAGAAGAAAGCAAAGATTTGCACCTGATGGATAACCCTGTAAAAAGTGGGTTTCTAATGGAAATATTGTCAGATGTCTTACTCTAGCAGCCAAGACAGGTGTTGGGTACACATGAAACGTGTAACCTCTTGGAGCTCAGCTTTCAATGAAGCGCCTAAGACGGCATGTGCGCATTAGCAGAAAAGAGTATAACACATTTTTATAACATTCCTTGTTGAAATCTATTTTATACCTTTGTATAAAATAAAAAGCCCAGCAAATGGCTGACTATTAGAACATAAGAACATAACACAAGAACACACACTGGGTCAGACTAAAGGTTCATTTAGCTCAGTATCCTGTTTTCCGACAGTGGCCAATGCCAGATGCCCCAAGGGAATGAACAGAACAGGGAATCATCACGGGAGCCCTCTCCTGTCATCCATTTCCAGCCTCCAACAAACAGAGGCTAAGGACCCCATCCCTATCCATCCTGGCTAATAACCATTGATGGACCTAACCTCCATGAATGTATCTAGTTCTCTTCTGAATCCTCTTCAAGTCTTGGTCTTCACAACATCCTCTGGCAAGGAGTTCCACAGGGTGACTGTGTGCTGCGTGAAGAAAAACTTCCTTTTCTTTGTTTTATACATGCTACCTATTACTACCATATTACTACCACCTATACATGCTACCTATTCATTTGGTGACCCCTTGTTCTTATGTTATGGGAACAAGTAAATTAGAATGCCCAGCAATGTAGACTGTCAGCCGTGTATCTCATTTATCCTTCATCTTACACTGACTGAAGAAAGATTTTTTTTAGGATAAATTTCTTAAACCAGTTTATCTCCTCAGAACAGAAAAACTAATCAAGCATTTTATTAATTAGAGACACTCTCTGTTTATGCTACTATCAAGGCCTCAAGCTGTAATCAATACAATCAACATGCTAGGACCAGCTATGGCTTTCTTGATAACAAAGCTGAATGCTAAATAGTACACTCTGACATTGAGAGTCCCATTATGTGAAGACACAGAAGAGGCAGTTTTCATAAATATTCAGTTAGGTTCAGCACTGACTTTGGCACTAAAATTCTCACAGTTATTCTGTACCTTATTTTTCATGTCCAGATACATAACAGCCTTCACGATACAATTTTACTATCTCATTTCTTTTTTCCTCCAATATTTCTATCAGAAAATCTGTGCTACATTCAGGAAGTAATTATAATATATCGAAAGATCACAAGACAGTCGAGCAGCATTTAAAAACGAAGACAGTCATTTGTATTTCTGTAAACAGCTTCTGTCAGTGATGTGACAAATGTGATTCATCTCTGCGACACACTGCCTAGCAGGGAAGTGCGCCTGTGAGCCCTTGCCAATGCTGTGCAGCTCGCCGGACACACGGCCTTTGCCGGCAGCAGGGCCAGACCTGCAGCGCGGCTGTCACCATTAACAAGCGGCTGCTAGCAACAGCAGAATTCAGGAGCACTGCAGGCCCCGTCTCGAAATGCGAGCGCTTGTCCAGGCGGTGTGGTGAAGCGCACCACTGGGCGGGGATCTGTCAAGTGACAGTCCCACGCAGAGCCTGTGGGCAGGCTCCAACAGGTACCTATTTCACGCACTGCAGGCAGGTCTAGGTGCTTTCCCCCCGCTGGACGCTCACCAGATGTTTGCTGTCAGGGGATCCAGCTGCTGGATCCTATTTCTTTTACGCCTCTAGAATATGAACTGAGCACTGACTGGGCTGTTGTCCTCTCAGCACCTCTTGGGGGCACACCCTCTGTTTAGCAGCCCCTCCAGAGAGCTGCCCCGGCCCAGCCGCAGGAACCATCACTGACCCCTCTGCAGCTGGCGCACAGCCTCTCCCAGCACTCCAGCGAGGCGAGCTTTCTGGGCCCAAAGATTAACTCCCCAGTGCACATGCAGTGCAGATACTTTGCCCAGGCTTCCAACCCCATTGCTCTCCATTCAATCACCTGAGAAATTGCGATATCGGCTCTGCTTGGGAACTTGCCACCCTCCACTCTCTGCTCCCGACAGACAAGCAGGCGGAAGTAACTTCTCCAAGGCTCCAGCTCACCAGGCCTGGTCTGCACTAGAGCAGGCAGATTAGCTTAGGGTATGCCACTCCAGCTGCGCAAAATGCGTAGCTGGAGCCAGCTGACTCTGAGCCAAGCAGTGGCTGTGTGCACAGAGCGTGAGGTCGACTGGAGCACACACGCCTGTCGGCTTCCCGTACTCCTCACAGGAGGAGGAGGAGGATCGGGTGCTGGCAGGGCTGCCTCCAGCGCTCGATGTAGGGGGTCTACACTAGACCTGCTAAATCGAATGCTAGAAGATTGATCTCTGGAGCATGCCCTCACCGTCCCAACATGATGTGGTTGCTGAGTTCTAATGACCCACCATTGAACTTGGAAGGAATATGCTTATCCCTTGCCAGGAATGGTGGGTACAAGGCAGGCAGAGACGCAGTCCCCATTACAGCAACATCATCACAAGAAGCTCACCGAATTCATAAATTGTACAGACAGATTCCCCAGATCGCCATGGCTGCACACCCTGATTTTCACAGATTTATAGCTGTTTTTATAATGGACCAGGCTGAGGCTCAGCTAGTCAAATAGTAACAAAAAAATAAAGATTAATACATACATTGCAAATGAATATGGCATATTTGTTCTGCTGTTAATTTTAATGATATTCCGAAAGCTGGACTAATTATTGTAAAGCCTCAGTTTTATACATATTTTAGGATATTTGTCTCAAAGTCAAAACAGAAAGCATGTTATTTATTAGGTGCTATTAATTATTCTTCTGCACACAGAGTTTGAGTTGCCCAATCAGGGAGCAGAAGAAATATCATTTGACTTATGTGACCAATCAGACACTGACCATAATGAACAGGAAAAAGTTGAAAAGGACTAGGCAGGAGTAACTGATAGACTGATATTTAACTCCTTACACTAGTCAGTGAATAGGTAATAATAGATGAGGACAGGTTTGTGAATGAGTCACAAGCATACGAAAAGGACTGAATTTGTTGAGTAACTTATTGGCAATGAATAATTTCACTGCATGTGAGGTCAAAGCACTCTGATTTGTGGGCCAAAGCTACACAAATATTTTAAGAAAACACAGAAACAAAATGTCTACGCCTCTGGGGTGGTATCACCAAAGGACTTGGTATATGCTGTAACGTTTCAATTGGATTACGTGTATCTAGAACCACATTGACCAAATTATGCTGCCATTTCTCACAATGAGCAAAATCTTATTCCATGACTATGCCCACTGCTTTCCAGAGTCTGAGTCAGAATGTTTAGCTTTTTGGTCTGGACATGGTGAATAATATTTATCTGCTTGTATATTTCATAACAACTAATTGTGATTCATTCATTGGCGATTCGAGGATGATCTCTGCTCCTGAGACGACTCAGGAGACTGCTCTGGGAACTGCAAATCTGCCCTCAGGAGGGTACCAACATATCATGGCAGGCCAGCTGCCTCCTAGGGGAAAAAAGTTATTGCCTTTTCCTTCCTTCTCTTGCGCTTTTCAGTTTTCAGGGCAAAGTGCTTCCTCCCAGTGGCCCACTGCCTGACGGAGGATGTGGTGTCATTGGAATTGGTTGGTGGCTTGCTCCTCCCAGCTTGTCATGGCCTCATCAGTTTGTAAGATACGTTTTCAGTATGCCGATGCAGAGTTTCCTCAAACCCCCACAGGATCTCTGACCACGGGTGAGCTGAGAGCAGCGGGCTTCCCTGGGGAGTCATGTGTCTGCTATGTGCACACAATGCTCAGCCCTGCAAGCACGGTGCATGAGGATCACTGCTTCGATGCTGGTGACATTGGCTTTAGCTAGGACCGGGGAAGCCAACGGAGTCGCTGGCCCCTTGGCCAAGGTGTGTGTGGGGTCAGCTCCGCACTCCCAGAAGGGGCAGGACCTCAGGAAGAAGGGGTGGGGCCGGGGGCAGCCCATCCTCCGCACCACTCAGACTTCACCACCTCCCACCCCTCAGAGGTGCCCACAGTGTGTGCCGCCCAGCAGTAGTCTTGGCTGGGGGCCCTAAGCCCCTTCGAATCACCAGGCACCGGGGCAGTGGGCATCAGTGGGCCTGGCTAGGATGTGGGCGTTAGTACAGTGATCTTGCCACTTGACGTGAAGGATTTTCCAGGGCATCATTGGTGGTACCGCTCCAGACTCCTGAGGAGCTGTCGACAGCTCACCCAGGTCTGGCATCCCTAAAGAAGGATAGGGTCAACGGTTGTCTTACAGACCCAGATCTGGGTGTCCTGCTGTATGTCACAGCCCAGGAAAAGAGGAAGGGGAAGTTTCCCAAAGGGAGTGCTTGTGCTGGATCTCACTGTAGATTTTGTGGTTTGGGGAAAGTTGGTTACTGAAGTAGCAAAAATACTCAAACTGTCTCCAAAGTCTGACCCTCGATGGTGACTCCTGTGTAAGGCCTGAGGCAGGTTGATAGAGAACTTTGGTCAATATGGAGTGAGAGTCCTAGGCATCGGTAAGTCCAGCACGGGCTGAGGGCGACAAAGTCATCAGCACAGTGAAGATCGCTAATGGACGCCCTGAAGACTTCAGGCTTGGAGCAGAGATGTTGCAGAGTGGAGAGCTGCCCATCCATTCTGTATGGAATGTCAGTTCCACGGGGGAGGTGATCGGTAACGAGGACCGAAGTGACTACCACACCGATGCAGAACGGGATTGGGACAATAAGGCATCCATGCTTAACCCTAGTTTTGATGATGACAGACTCTGTCTCATGGCCATTACAGAGAACTGAAAGCTATCACAGATTCGCTCAGTACTGCATGTAAAGGAACAAAAGATGCTTTAGCCATTTTAAAACAGCCATACAGACTTTGGAACATGCGTAACAGATTACACAGGCCCTGACTGTGCGAACTCTTGCAGGCATGCCGAGCTTTAGAGATGTGAACAGTTCCATTTACTTCAATGGGACTACTCATGTGCACAATGGTGAGCAGGTGTGTAAGCATTCGGGTGACTGGGGCTTTACATTGTAATGAATAATGTATGTGCAATTGGAGAAGTCATACTGGTTCCTGGTAAAAGTTCTATTAAAAAACAAATTTGCTCTTCCAACCAGGTTTTACAGTTTCTTTAGGAACTCCGAAGTCCATTAACAATGAACAAGAAAGATGCTTGTGCTGTGCATGCAACTCCTGGTTCATCTTATATCTGTTCTGGGGATACAAAATGTTGAAATCAAATTTCAGTTACTGCCATTAGCTATAATAATGTTGCAGTCATCTTAGTCTTAAACTGTCTGTCCATTACTCCTCCTAAAACCACTTCAGTTTTGTGATTTGAACAGTCTCAAAATTACCTACATCAAAAATGCTATAAATCCATGAGAAATTCAATAGAGTTTATAAACAAATTTCTAATTCAGATAACTGTTCATTTCTTCTTCAACTCCAGATCAGAAAACAACATTTCAATGATGGAAAATAGAGAGAACGTGCCAAAGAATAATAGGGTGCATTGCATACAAAGACATATAGTATTTTTACACACACACACTCATGATTTTCAAGTGCACATTTTAATAGAATGCTTAAACAAGACTCAAATAGGTATGCTGGCATGTCTAAATTGTATTTTGCAATGCAAGTTTGCAAGACTTCGAAGATATATTTTAAAAAGAAATATTACAATTATTTTAAGGTCAAACTGGCAATATGTTTATGATTAAAAAATGCAAGCCATGAGCTATATTTTATTACTCTCCTAGAGTGTTATTGTAGTTTTAAAATATCATTAAATCAGCACAAACCAACACTTATCATTTCCTGCACATTTTTCACAGTGAGCTGCATTCTGACTATGAGTAATCTGTTAATCTGTTCTGTGCCTCACAATCCGTCAAAGTGACAGATTCATTCCATCCCTAATACATAATATCTTCATTTACTGTATGCCTTCCTGGAACTTTCTCTTTTGCTAGCACGGAGGGTTAGAAAATCAGAAGCAGATTTACAGAATGTCACAAGCTTTTGATCTCGTCTCTTTCCCGTTCCCCTGCACTCCAGTGAATCCAGCAAGTTATAGTCTTGGACAACTGCGCCTGTAGCTCCCCTCAGTGATCCAGACAGGCTACCCAAACTCAGGCTCCAGGGCCCCAGCTGTTGCCTCTCTTGGGTGGACACTTGTGTCCCTCTCCCTTCTGACCCGGGGTATTTCCAGGCTGCACTGCTCCCTGCATTTACGGTCTATTCCCCAGCACAGAGGGCTTGCCCAAGGACACCTGTTGGCTTTATCTTTAGCACGGGCTAACAGGTGTAATCGCTTCAGACAGAAGTTACCACCCAGCACTTCCTACTGAAGCCTGCTTGATTTTTAAAGTAAAAGCCGCGACCAGAAAACATTAAAAACAACAAAAGAAGCTTCACACAAGTTAACAAGCTTACCAGAACTGACCTCAGCCCTAACATGGATTCTTGTAGGATCAATCCGTCAGCCTCCCTACCTACAGGGAGTTCCTGTTGGGGGTCACAAGTTCAGAACAAACCCCCAGTCCTTATACTCTGAGGATTGGGGCCCTCTGTGGACCAGAGGTCCCGTCTGTTTGCTAGATGAGGAAAAAAAGGCCCTGAGACAGTTTTAAATTCATCTATTTATCCAAAAACCTTTTTTTTGTCTGCTGGTCCCCGGAGAATCCAGTTTGAATTAGTATATGCACATCTCTCCAGGAGGTGGCTTTGAAGCCTTGTTAACGGAAGAAGTACATTAGCATTCCCCCTGCTCCTGGGGGGAGAAGGTACATACAATGCCACGAACACAACTGCATTTTTAATGCGATGGACCCCAAAGGCATTAACACTAATTCAATAAGGTTTAATTTAATTCAATAAAGTTTATCTAAATTCCATAAGGTTTGTTTGGGTTATTGCAGGATATTGTCAGTGTGTTACACGGCCTGACTAAATACTCACCACTCCTGAAGGGAGCAGAGAGATTTTATTTTTAAATTTGACTAGTTTAATATTTAATGAATGAATAATTAAAGACGAGGGCACTAAAAGTACAAGTGAGATTGACATGGAAATCCCAATTCAGTTCCTATTAAAGTATCTTTCCCTTGGCTTCTATGGAAGCCGACTCAGGTCCAGAGAGCAGTCATGAATTCTACACATTGCACCATATCCTCAGAGGGAGTAAACACTGTAAGTAGCCTAGGCACGCTGAAATCAGTCAGCATACAGCAGCTGAGAATCTAGCCTATTCAGCTAAGGATTTTCTTTCATGTCAGCGGTTGAAGAATATATTCTAGTAGTTTACTAGAAATATAAAGAACACAGGTATATTCGATTACAGCAGTCTAAAAACAATAGCACAAGACTTGACTTGCAAGTTAATAATCATTTCATAGATAGCAGATCATGCCATTTGGTGGTCAGCTCTTCCTTAAGGAAGTACCCACAATTCTCATCATGGTTTATATTCAGTAGTAGCTAAATTGCAATTCTACTTAAAGATTACACTTCCATTGTATTACGCTGTTGACTTGTTGGCTAGCTTTCAAACTTAGTGTTCATTGCTCTTTTGTCATTATAAATGATGTTAACAAAGCAAAACAATGTTTTATTGCCTAATTTAACTAAAATATTATGTCCTTTCTTCTTTCTTAACTTTGATTCATTTGTTTATCAGTGTATTGGCTGTATAAGTTGCAGTAAGGAATCTGTACAGGGAAATAAGTGACTTGGCAAAATTCCTGCATATTCACATTTAATCTCAGTCAAATAGATGATAATAAAACATATCAATTATCCACTGTCATCACTTGCATTCACTTAGCTGCTAGTTCAAATGCCCAAGCATTTAACAAAGTGTTAATTAGTGGGGGGGTTATAAAGCTAAAAAGCTGAACTCTTTATTTTCAGAATTCTGTTTTAATGCTTCATCCATTCATAAAACACCTGAAGTTGCTTCTAACTAGCTTTGTCACGGCTCACATTGTTTGCTGTCTCACACAGACAAGCCCCCAGCAGTCTCTGCCACAGAACGTATCCTATTTGTCCTTAATGGATGACGAGGGAGTGAGGGCCTTTTAAAAATCAATGGTCAAGTACAGCTGAGGGAAAGAATAACTTTAACATTAATATAATCAAATTAGTGTTGTGCTGCTGAAAACAAAACCTGAAAATGACTTTTCCTTCTCTGTGAAAGGAATCATTCAAATACATACAGTCAAGACAACAATGGACTTTTGACACAGAATTATATCGGCCAGGCTTTATGTGGATATAACAATAATATGAAATGATAAACTTCATCATAATGTAGCAAACGCTATGCTTTTGCAATGTAATCTGCTTTTAAAAGTCGCTTGTTTTTTCAATAACAATAGGCTGGCCACAAAAGAATGCTGAGTTATAAACTTGCTTGTTCTTGCGTGGCAGAGCAAATGCATAATTTACCATATTGTAAAAAAGACAGAAAATGATAAAACCGAATGTTTTTTCAAAAAGGAAAGTGAATTTTGGAAGCTACGTGGGACTGCCTGGCCCCACCCTGGAAAGAGGAACGTAGGACACAAAGGTCTCTGGCGCCTATACCTGTGCAGAGGCAACTTCGGGATCAGAATATAAGTAAATTCCTTCTCTGCTTTGTCTGCTTGGCCGTCTGCTTCAATGGAGTCTCAAAGAGATCCATGAATCCCACCCAGACACCTCCGAGACCCTTGATGTTGCCAGGGTAACAAGGGTTTCTGTTTTCTGGAAAGATGTCTGTATACAATGATCAGCTAACGTGACGACATCACTGGCTTTACAATGCTCCGGGAAATACTCCTCAACCTACTCTTGATCTCTAGCTCTCCAGCTTGCCATGTTGACACCAAGCTAGCTTAAACCGCCACTATCTTCATGGCACAATAAAAAAGGCTAAAGTATAAGCCCTGGTCTGCGCTAGGGAGTTATTTCCAAGTAACAAGCAGAGCATCCACACGACCAAGCCTGTTATTTTGAAATAAGGGGCTGGTTATTTTGAAATCTGTACTCCTGCTTTCCTTGGGCAATACGCACATTTTGAAATCGCTATTTTGGGAGTTATTATTCTGAAATGAGTGATTTCAAAACAATTTCCTGGTGCGGACATGCCTGATGAGCAAGCTGCTTGGAGTAGAACTAGTTACTGAAAGAGCAGCTTCACTGTGACAGCCTCTGGCAGACAGATCAACTGTGTCTGGATCTGTCGTAGCGGGAATACGAAGGAGTGGAGGGGCAAGGAGCTGAAGAGGTCCCAGCAAGGGAGATGCTGCATTTCAAGGTGCAGCTCTGAGAAATGGCTTAGCAGCAGGGGGTAGAGAAAAGCATGTCTAGACTGGCACTGCTCAAGAGAAAGGCATTTCCCCGGCCCTGGGTAGTGGGAGTAAAGAGACAGAAATGAGGCTGATGCCAGAATGGCAGAAGCAGGGAAAGGGGTAGAGATTGTTAAGAGCTTGGATTCTGGGCGCCTGTGAGTCTACTGCCTGCTTGGGCTGCCAGGAGCCAGGTGAGCCTCTTGTTCAAGTATATGCAGCCCACTGGCTTTTTTCCCTCAGGCTGGGGGGGAAGTCCTTCCTCAGTGGGGCAAATAGCCACTGAGGCAGCCCAATGGATCCAGCCGGTAATCAGGGCCAAGGTCTGTGCAGCAGGGTAGGACAAGTTCAAGGGCAGCTGTTAGGAAGCAGGCAGTTGTGTACAGGCATGTGAAATGAACAGGGAGTCAGGTATGAAAAGGCCGGAAGCAACATCCAGGGGCTTGCTTGGCGTGTGGGAGAGAAAACTCAAAGACTCCAGCTGAGGGAGCCTCACATATTGTGGTCAAGCCTCCCAGAAGCAGAAGACTCAGTATATGGACTCAGACAGCAGGGGAGCCATGTGCTTCTTACCAGGATTCCCTCACATAGTCTCTACCGGTAGGTCACCAAGCCCTTGAGGGCCCCTTTGGAGCCAGCTGTTCCGCCAGCACTGTGGAGAGTTTCTAAGCGAGTTTTAATAAGGTGTATTGTGTGTAGCTCACATTTATTGTCACGGTACCTTGGGTGCATATTGTGACCTGACAAGTGCAGCAGAACGTCACTAATTCAGATTAACGACTGGGAGACCCACCATAAATTACTGAATTTTGTGAATGAGTGAGTAAGTGAACAAGCCTAATGAAAAAGCAAAGTACATTTTGTGATACATTATCCCTGTTCACTTATTCTGACAGCTGCAATGTAGTTTTATAATACTTCATAATGTAATGTTGTCTGTTTGGTAAAAGCAATGAAGTTGCATGACTTTGCTCTTGTAATGAATCAAAAAAATGAATATGCTTCTTTGATTGTATTGCCGAATTCATTTTTTTAGCTTACACTTTCAACCTTGAGCTACTTTGCTATTTAATCTATGCTTGGAAGACAGTGCGACAGCCATAGTTTATGTGCGAATTCGACAGTGTGCAGATTAGTGAAGGTCTGTTGTCGTGCAAAGATATAGGTACACTCCTTTTGTGACTGAACTGTATTTTCGGGAGGTCTGAATAACACAGCAAGGTTAAAGGTACAATCCAAAAACATGAATCCGACATGAGGAACTGGTCTGTTTGGTTTTCATTAGCTGGGGCAAAACAAGTGAACTTGAATTATAATCTCAGCACTTAATGAGCCCCTGGGTTTTACTTTCCTGACAATGCAGCACAGAGTTGCACCCATGCAGCAGAATCTTGCACCTCTATTATCAATGTCAGATTGCCTGATAAGGGCAGACGTTGAGTGCTTGTGGAAATGAAGAGTTCTGGAGAGAACTCTGTACCAAGGAGAGTTAGTTAAAGGAAAACGAGAAGAAGCCAGACGCTTACTTAGGCTAAACAGAGAAGTGGGCAGGAGTAATGTATGCAGAGAGCCTGGTTTCCAGCTTTACTTTACATCCACGTCTCTGCTCACCTCCGAGCTACCTTACTGGAATGTGACTGAGCGGGGACAGTTCACACCAGACTTCATTTTTACATTTAACTGTAAACTCAAAAATTGGGCTGTATAATCAAAACTGCAACTTACATATGGCAAATGTCACAACATGAGGATGTATCAGGCAAACCCTGATAAACACTGTGGCTATGTCTAGACTACATCCCACTTTTGAAAGAGGGATGTAAATTAGATAGATCGAAATTGCAAATGAAGCCAGGATTTGAATTTCCCGTGCTTCATTTGCATAATGGCTGCCATGCGTTCTTTCGAAAACGGGTATTTCGAAAGTGAAACCATTGTCTAGATGCGGTTCTTTAAAAAAAAAAAAAAAAAAACAAAACCAACCAACCAAACAAAAAAAACCAACAACCCTCCCGGAGTACAGGATCTTTCGAAAAAGGGTTTTTTTTCCCCGAAAGAACCCGCATCTAGACATTGGTTTAACTTTCACTGTTTCATTTTCATTGTTCTTCCTCTACAGTTGGTGGAGTGTCCCCTTAATCTAACTAAGGGTACGTCTACACTACAACACTATTCTGAAATAACTAGTACTATTCCGAAAAAACTTAGTCTGCATCTACACAGAAGGCAGTTATTTCAAAATAGTGTCAAAATACTGTCAAGCTGAAGGATTTCTTACTCTGATTCCTGTAACCCTCATTGTACAAGGAATAAGGGAAGTCGGAGGAAGAGCGCTCTATTTCAACATAAGTGCTGTGTAGATGCTCCCTCTTTAGAAATAGGTTATTTCTAAATAAGATACGCAACTGATGTAGCTCAATTTGCAAAGCTCAATTTCAAGTTAAGCCCTGCAGTGTAGATGCACCCTAAGTGTATGGTGGAGTGAGCAAGCAAGTAGGTTTCCTTTAAAAAGTTTCTCTAGTTGAGATTTCAACATCATTCATTTATTTGAGCCTCCGGGCCTCAAGGGTGAAACTAAGCTAAAAAATGAATTCATTTATACAAAAAAGCAGCTTATCCATTTTTATGATTCATTACCCAACCACTGCAGACAGATATAACAAAAATTAGAAAATCACATGCTGTGATTAAGTAATTATAAAGGATTTTGGTTTCCCTGTGTTCAGGAAGAAGCACAAACTTTTTTCTAATCTTTTGAAGTCGTTAATCTCTTAAAATGTTCTGATTTGCAAGTCACTGAAACAAAAAGTAATCGTGGCTGGTACAAATTTCAAATCAATGGAGATTTTATTATAACATTACAAAATGGAATCTGATATACTGTGTAACCTCTGTTTGGTAATTTATTGATGTGCACACTTATTGGTTTCTGTTTGAAAAGATTCATTCACCAAAATAGAGAGAAAACATCACACTTAACTGGCTGCAGAAAATACCAGAGATTATAAAGGAAAGAAAAACGACAACATGCCAATCAGCCCAATGTAATACACGAAGGTTATGATGACAAGACAGCTTGCTTCAGTCAGCCTCTACTGAACCAATGGGATTGGAGGTCAGTGGCTATTGATCATTTGTTAAAGACTGCAGGCCCTTATCAGCCAGGTATAGATACAAAGGGGCTTATATCACAACCTCAAGTGGCAAAGCCATAAAGGATTTAAACCACAGCACAGCAATCCCACTCTTTATAGATAAAACCATGAAATGCTGGCCTGGACAGCATCATCCATTTCCATTTCGGTATTTTAATAAATATTTTTATATGCTCTTCAGGGCGTTAGGACTTTGGTGAGTTTTCATTTTTTTTTTGTAAACAGTAAAGTCCAAAGAAAAACGAGACAGGCTAGGGGAGAGGAAACAGACAGTAGGTGCAATGCAACTGCTGCTTACTTTACCCAGTCAGTGACTGTGCCTTTATCCCCTCACAGCTGAGGGGTGGAATGAATACTATAAAGTCAACAGAATAATTACAACCGAGTTATTTTCCATAGCAGCTCTCCACATGGAGATGGACCGGCAGCTGGTGAGAAGATGGAGCTTGAGTGGGAAGAGACGGGGTGTGGAGAAGGCAGGAGTGCAGTGAAGGCAGGGGCGGGGGGAGAGGCGAAGGGGGGAGAGAGCTGAGTGAAAAGACATTCCAGTTCCTCCTGCAGACTCTACTGGACTTGTTGGGAGTCTTTAGGGGTCAGAGACCTCACCCTCGCCCCCAAGCCTTAAGGGGGCATGGAAGAGCCCTTCAAAGTCACTCCAACTCAGTGGAAGCCTTACTAACCTCAGAAGATCCCAACACATCTGGGGCCAGTTGTTAGCTCCCCCACCATCCCCAAATAGCTTAAGTAGGGTCTTTGGGAGACTGACTATTCTGTTTAGGCTTTTGGGGATGAACCCACTTCCTAACCCTTGCAGAGTTATTGGGATGCAGCTGCACTTGTCTGGCCCACACCGGGACAGTGTGAATGCTGGGGTAGCTAGTTATCTGAGGCAGTCCGAGGGCCTGGCCCGAGACACACAGCCTTCACTCCTGGCTTTCTAACTTTCAGCCTTTGCTCTGCTTTTTACCATAAATGCTTTTTCAAGGTGCGATGCCCATAACTCACTGGTGCGGACCAGCCACCAGTCACCACACACTGTCGTCTGGGAACAGCACACAACATGGCCAGAGAACTCCCGCACAGCTTGGGTCAGATTTTAGGTGCTGGCCTTCGTGTTCCCAAGCCACAGCAGGTAGACGGCGAACTACAAATAGCTGTGCCCAGTTTATTGCAGCTACATTTATTTATTTATTTAGGACAGGTGCAAAGTCATAATCCCAGCTGACGCCGGACTGAAAATCTGGCTGAGCGTCGTTTGCATGAAATGACTGAGGTATAAAATATGTTCCTTCTTACAGGAAGCCCAGCTTAAGTGCTGAAATATTTATGTCCCGTCTTAGCTTGTTTATGCAGTTACTTGGGAAACCAGCTGCTTGAACTTCAGTGCATAAATTTCAGGAGGTGGCTTGGGAAGAGCCTGCTATGCCACCATGCCAATATTGTGACATCTGGTGCGTCCCAGGCAGAGCCAGACTTTACAGCAATCATTTTCAACTCTAATAAACAAAAGGCAGAACACCAGCTCTTTTTGGAAAGAAGGGATGTTCTGAAAAGAATGTGTAGAAACTTCAAAAAGTCAGTCCGTGCAATGGCTAGAGCATGGCTCACAGGCCTTCTCGAGAGCGGGTCCAGGGTTCACAGCCCTGCAGCGCCTGGAAGGCTGCACAATAGCTCTCTGTACGGAGCGCTTCCTTTAATAACACTTTCACACCTTCCGTGCCAGGCCGGTCGATGGAGGATGAAGCGGGACCTGCTGCAGGTGGGGGTAGGTGTCCGTTTGCAGCCCTCGGCACTAGAGGGAGAAGTCTCTCCTCGGTGAGGGCAGTGGCAACAACGCCACTGCCTTCCCCTTTGGGCATGAGCATCCGCTATGGAGCTGTGGCTCTGGTTCTGAAAGGAGCAGAACTGGCTGCACCACCTGCTGTGTTGGGCTGCGAACAGGCTGACATGGGGATGACTCTGCCTTTGGAAAATGGAGAGGCAGTGTCCACTCTGATGGACAACTCATGAGCTCTGAGTGAGCTGCTGAGGCGATCCAAGGTCGTTTTGCCCCCAGACGGTCTGTGCTCACAGCTGTATGTGAAGGGTTACGTAGAACTTCCAAAGTCAGAGAGCTTCCTGGCATAGGGGAAGCCCTACCCCCACACAAACACCCACCACGCCCCCAGCCAGCTCCTGCTCCCTGGCCAGGTCCCCCACTTCCAGCCCACCTCCACCCCCAGCAGGCCACCTGCCGCCCTGTCTGTTGCGATGGAATATTGCTGTGGATATGGATGGAATATCTACCATCTTCAAATGTTCCCTTACCAGCTTCTTTCTAAGAATGCACGAGCTATTGCAGAGATTTAGACAATTCTAAGTGCCCATGTGTAACCCCTTTTCTTTTTTCTTATGTCCGGGTGTTCAGCCCATAACTTATTGCTGGAGTCACAACTAAGCTGATACAGAAACACTCCCTGACAAGGGGCTAGCACAGCGTCTGGGGTGAGACAGAGAAGTAGTTGCTATTTCTGCACACGAGGAGGAGTGCAAGTTATAAACCATGCTCAGTAGCTGCTTTAAGGCTTCATTCAGGGCAAACACCCCTGCGCGGACACATGGCCTATTCCATCCCATCCCCTTTCTTGGGCCTTTAATTAGCACCTGTCTATCTAATTGAAACATTATTGGACTTTAAGGGGAGCAGACAGATCACTGCTGCACCCGTGGGGAGTGTTTGCCCCAAAGCCTGTACAAAAAGGGCCATGTGACGTGACAAATGAAAGCATATGTTCTACTGATTCTATGGATGCTACTCGTACTTGTGTGATGTCTGTGTGCGGAGTTATGATTATGGACTCTGTGCTGATACTGGCCTGGACTGCTTGTTGTAAAGAACAATTGTTCAGTCGATGACCATGCTAATTAACAGGACAAGGGCTCTCAGAGAGGACAATACGCACCTGAGGAATGTGTCTGGGAACCTGCAAACCAGCCAGGGCAAAATGGCTGCTGACATGTGAAACAGAGAGGTCACTCGACCACGTGACCTGCTCCATTTGGGGGAGGCCAGGGATGGACATAAGGTGCCATGTAGCGGTCTCCATCTGGTCTTCGATCTTGCTACTGATCCTAGATGCAGCCTTGCGAGGGACAGAGAGCCGGGAAGGACTGTGGACCCATCCTGCCATAGGATGGACACCAGAGACTTTTAAGATAGCAGTTATAACATCTCTGCTGAGAGCCTGCATCGAGAATGTGGTGATTGGTGCATGTAACGTATCCTCCTTAATAACCTCACTCTCCACCTTTTCTTTCTTTTATTAATAAACTTTTAGATCGTAGATTCTGAAGGATTGGCCCAGCGTGCTCTTGTGGGTAAGCTCCAAAGTGTAAACTGACCAGGAATCTGTGGCTGGTTCATTGGGACCAGAAAGACCCGTTTGGGGTAGGTGAGATTGGGATCTGTAATCCCTCAACTGTGTGCAGGCCCGGGGCTGATTGCGGCACAGGGAGAGCTGGGGTGCCTGAGGGGTTTTGCTCATAAGGCTTCCTGCTGGCTGGATTGGCAGCTGGAGCACTCGGTGGGACTGGTTTGTGGACTGTTTGGGAAAGGTCTCCAGTCTGGGGCTGTGAGGAGCCCTGGTTTTGAGCAATTTGCCCTGACTGGACACCCTCAGTGGTGCCCAGCCCCAGCCCGGTCCATCATACTAATCACTCATACGTGCCGTCAGGGACACAGAAGTGGCTGTCATGCTGAGCACCAGTCAGATCCAGCCCGGCTGGAAGAAGATACTACTGCCAGGAGTAACCCATACTGAACCTGTGGCTGGATCTCCATAAAGTTTTCCTGTAACTTGAGAGGTTAGTTGGACCTGACTGGCTTGCAGCAATTACATGCTAAAGTAGCTGTAAAGTCCTTAGCGCCAGGAATGAATAGACGGGCTTTTTTAATATAGCAATCGGTCATAATGAAAGGGATAGAGAAATTTGCTACTAGCCTAACTGGCTCCTGCCTTCATCTTGTTATTCTGAGAAGCAAGCACAGAATTACATAAGTCGGGTGTGTGTTTGTGTGAATATATACGTTGTTGAGACACAAAGCATGGCCCTGTGTCCTGACTGGCAAAGCATCTATCCGCAGCTCTGTAGGGAGCAGAGAGAGCTACCAGGAATAACCCAGTCTGAATTGGGGGTGGCTCTCAATATGGTTTGCTGCAATTTTACACAAGTCAGTGAGATAGAAACTGGGAAGCCATCGCTAAGGAATAATCGCAGACGGGAGGCCAAATGTCTTTGTGAGGTGTATTATGTCACTGAACCAAGGACAGCATGTGAGCCTACCAGCTACAGTAACTGTCAAACTTCTTCTCTTATTTGAAGTTGTGTATGTGCCCAGTGCATGGATGGTGAATCGACTATGTAGTCTAACGAAATGTTTTATTCAGTTGTCACTGTAATGCCCAGGGTGAGCCTACATACAAGCAGAAGATCCCTGACTGTCAGAAGATCCAATCTTTGCATTTATTTATACACATTTTTGGGTCTGCGTTCCCTCTAATCTCTTTCAACCATGTGCGGAATAAATGTTTTTATGTGCACCGAGGCATATGCGACACCAGGAGAAACAAAACCTATCAGCTGATTAGCAGTGCACCCACAGAGTGGCACCGGGATGTCTTCTGAGCCACCAAACAAGTGCACAGCTGACAGGGACCAGATAATGATGTTAGCTTAGCTAGGTTCACTGTAACTGCTACGCTGTCCAAGTTTCTCATTGGAGTGTTAAGTCATAACAAGGAATTTGAAATGATTAATGTGTGTGCACACATCTGTCTTACGGGGTGAAAACTAACCCTGGATTCCTAAGAACAGAAAGGGAATCTAGTCTAATTTCCACTTCCAGTATTTAGCGGGATCCTATAGAAAATCCATCTATAGTTTCTTGCAAAGATAGGAATTCATGGTCTGTGGGAACACATTACGTCACAGCGAGGATTGGTAAGTAAGATGACTTACCTCCCATCTCCATAGGTTACACACACATTTTTTCTTACACTGATTATCAAAACTGTTTTTAAAGAATAATTCAGGAGCTCCCTCGCTTTAGAATCACCGTCAGATTTATCTCCCTTCTCATTTACTTGTCCCCGTTTCCTCCATGGTGAACAACATTTCTCAGTTTTACATCTTCAATAAAATGTAACAATGTGAATCATGATTTTTCAATCACATACCACAAATTACTTCTGCACTGTACATCTTCTCTAGTTTTTATATCACGACGCATGCTGACCTCAAAATGTTGTCTTTTATATTTACAGCCCAATAATGCCTTTCTGGCAGCTCACAAGGGATACTGAATTTATGAGGCAGTTGCAAGTCAGGTATTTTACAGAGATTTTGATTGCCTGCATTTGTCAAAAATGATTTTGTAAAAAATTAAAGATTACTGGGTGATAGATTAAATAGCAGTATGAAGGCCGGTAGTAGTTTTTGCCCAGAAAACTTGATTTTGAATCTTTGTATATAAAAGCACAAACTAATTTTCTTGAACACATTAACTTGGACTTGATATGTTAAAAATGTTGGGGTTAAGTATTTCAGTAGCTAGACTGCACTGGGCATATACTGGAACAATGACTTTTAACAAATGAACTACTCATCCTTCCCTTCAGCAAAAGCCTGCAGAAAGAGGCGGACCGTGTGTCATGCCCTAAAGACAGAAGACTTGAGCTCTGTCAGACAAGAGGAAGAAATCAATTTCAGAGTGAAGGGCTCTGCACCCAGAGTACCCAAATATAAGCCACCTGGCATTTCTAGCTGGGTGCTGGGATGGGTAAGCAGGACCCCAGCTATCTACAGCCTTTGTAGACCAAAGCCAACACCTTGAGGGGCATGCGAAAGAGAAGAGGAACCAAGGCCTGGTAACAAATCACTGCTGAAGCAGAGATTACCAAGAATGCAAGTAGCTTCAAAGTGCATGGGCCAACGCTTCCAGGTGATCTTCAAAGGGAGTCTGCACTTCACAGAGGGTAACAAAAGTATGGAGGACAGTGCTGAGATCCAGACTTGAGAAATAAGTGGTTGCACACACCTCGCTGAACAGAAACGGGCAAGGTGTGTTGCAACTGGCACCCAGACCCCAAACAGATTGCTAACAAGCTGAAACAAGGCCAACAAACCTCGGCAGTAACAGAAGAATATATCACACCCCCAGGGTCCTTTCCCTGGCCCATCAGCATCGCCTACTTGTTGCCCAGATCAAAATTCATGCACTTGCTTTCATCTGAATACAGTCTTGGACACGCTTTGGGAAAGCCGAGAGTATTATTGGGGTCTGATGAAAAAAGAGACCTGGTTGTCTGTTTTTACAACTACAGTCCAACACGGAGGCTTAACAGGTGCAGTAACAAAGGGTCTTAAGATTTCACAGATACTCTAGCTTAAGACGTTTCTGATGGCGGACAATTAATTCTCTAGCTCCAGAGGGGTAGCCGAGTTAGTCTGTAACTGGAAAAACGTAAAAAACAACGAATAGTCTAACAGCGCCTTAAAGACTAACAAAACATGTAGATGGTATCATGGGCTGTCGTGGGGACAACAAAAGATCAAGATCTCATTTACATGTTTTGTTAGTCTTTAAGGTGCTGCAAGACTACTCGTTGTTTAAGTTTTTCCAATTAATTTTCTGTCTCTCAACTTTCACCACTGAAGTCAAGGGGAGTTTTCTTCCTGAGTGCGATGGAACAGGCACAACTTCAGACTTGATTAGTCTATATACTTTATAGACAGGCACATCTGCAAATGCCCTAGAACTATTGCATAATATTCTACCCTTGGAAGTGCTAAAGGTCCTAATTCCATAATGTTAAAATCATGTATCATTTGTCAAGAATGGGACTCCACGACCGCAAGGAATACAACCTGCAATCCTCCGCAAAATGAATCCCCCCCCCACCAAATGACTATAGCCCAGACCTGCAATGTGATATGTTTACAGAGTCCTTCCCAGGATCGGGGCCTACGCTGGTTACATGAAGTACACGACACATGTGCAGATGGCTATGACACAGAGCAGAGTTCTGCCCTGCACTCTGGTCCCACTGCAGTGCTCTAGGACTCTGAAGATCAAGAGTGGTATAAAAACTCTATGAAGAAGTAACAAATGAAAAAGAAAAATTTAAGATTAAACCGAAGAAAGACACATTTCCTAGCCAGAACAATCTCACTGAATTCCCACTGCCTGGCCCAAAATCAGAATTTTACCTTGGGTTGGAATGAGACAGCGGGTTCATTTCTTTCTGATAGTGATGCCCTTGATTGACTGGCTGTGGAAAACACAAAGAGCAGTGGTGAGAAGATATTTGCGAATATTCTTTCCACATCGCTACAGGCACAGTCACGAATCCTTTTGGGAACTTATATTTGTACGAGATGATATATTAGAATCAGGGCTGAGGACAGACTTTGCCAAGGCCAGGAGGATCCAGCTCCCCAGAAGGGGCGGGGCCCGAGGTGGAAGGGGTGGGGTCATGGCTAACCTCCCCCAGCCAGCCCTTTAGTGCTGTTGGGTGCATGCTGCCTGGGGCTCCAGAGTAGGTTAGTGGTGGTTAGTAGGGAGTCCTGGGTCCTTTCATGGACTGCCCCCTCGATCAGCAGCCCGGATTAGAATTCGTTGGTCTTCATCATTAAGCTGGAATTTCAAAACTGTCATTCCGGTTCCAATTTTGCACAAGTACACTTTAAATGGCTTCTTTTCTGGGTTGCTATGCCCATGCAGCGTAAACATTTACATGAGACTTGACAATCTTGCACAAACTAGATTCAAATCCCAGGAACCCTTGTTGGCTCTACTTATCAATGTTTATCTTCATAATGGTGACCTGCTCAGTTTTCACGACATAGGACCTGGATCATATTTTTAATTAAAGAAACTGCACTTGTCATAAGCACTAATGTTCTCAAATAAGGGCTGTCAAGCAATCAAAAATTAATCATGATTAATTGTGTGATGAAAAAAATTAATTGCGATTAATCGCTTCTCCAGGCTTTTTTCGCGGACTGCATCTTTGCTCTTCCCCGTCCCTCTGTCTATCAATCTGAAATGAACCATTCACATGTGTAGGTTCTACTCAGGCCTTCTTAACGATTCTAGTTTCCATCCAGACAGGTCGGAGGACACTTGGCCCAATCCTGCATCAACCCGTTTTTGCACCCTCTGGCAGCTCCGCGACCACGGCATGTGCCCCTCCTGCCTTGCCCTACTTCTAGTGCTGAGGATGCCAAATGGGCTGCACGCAGTGAGCAAGCTGCAGCCCACTCTTTAGGAATCCAGGGTGCCATTACTGGATTTGCCTAAGCAGTGCCACAGAATTATGGCCACCTATGCGAGGGGGCAGTGCATGCAGGTTCCACGCTGGCACAAGAGTTAAAAAACAAGGCGTGGTCCTGCAGCACCATTGGGACTAACAAAAAATACACAGGTGGTATCATGAGCGTTCATGGGCACAACCCATCTCCTCAGCTGACCAGGAGTGTGCAGAGTAGACACACCCCAAGAATGCAAGGACATATAAAGGACAGACACCTATCATCGGAGGGGTGCAGTCACAGAGACCAGCTAGCCCCGTAACTACGAGAAAGCTTGTCTAATGACACTCACGTCCATGACATCTTGGAGATCAGGGTCTGTGTCTTGCCACACCTCTCCTGAGTTGGGAACACCAGCTTTCCTGGCAAATCAGCTCCCTCACAGGGAATGAGGACGCTTTGCTTTGGGATGTTTGGGCGCTTGTGTGTCTAGAGACCCTCGGGGTGATGCTGTAGTAAGTGTGTCATACAAGGATAGTAACCACCACTATCCATAGCCTGGTGAATGTGCTAGGATGTACTGACAGTGTCACTTTTCATTGGTGAGCCAAAAACCTGAGGATAATTGGGCTGTCTGAATAGACAGCTGATGATCAACAGCAGCTTTAACACGGCCCATCTTACCCAGGCAAGCTTCTGCTAATGTTTCACATTTTATAAAGCCTAACAAATCACCTTTATGGTAAAATTCACTGTTTTTAAAAATATCTTCAGCTGTTAGCTATTCTGGGTAATGTACTGTACCTAAAACTATTGCATTCCTTTTAGGCTGTCACAGTTTAGAACAGCTGCTAAACAATTTGAATTTCAACAATGCCTTTTGATGGCATAGATATTACATTTTAGTTCTTGGGAAACTATCAAAGCTGTAAAATCCAGTTTTTAAGATATCAATTTTATAATGCTATAAGAGCATCTGTTCATCTGTTTTAACTGCAGTTTAGCAATATAATCTATATATCTTTGCAGTTCAGAAGGGTTTTAGAAATCTGATGAAAAAAAATAGCTGGGCATCTTTTAAATTAAGCTAAAAATCAGACTAAAACATGCAAAATGATAGAAAATTTAAAGTCACAAAAAACATGTTACAAGTAAAATATTACTAGGTAACATGCCTATATGCTATACTACACGTTATAGAAAAGAAAGTATTTTTCAGGATGAAAGATATAAAATATGCCTTCTGGTGGTGCTGTTGCTATAGATTACATCTAGGCACAAAGAGGTTATATAAAATTACCCACCATTTAGAACAAAAAGGCTTACCTTTTGGAGAAGAGCTGTTGATAATTTTTGTGGAAAAATTAGAATAGACTTAATGGGGGAATATGATTCGCAAAAACATTATCCATTTAATAGAGAGGAAAAGATGTTAATGCTTTAAAAAAACAGAAAGAGACTACCTAGAAATTAAGTAATCTCTCAAGGTTAACCATGGCCAGGGAAAATTTTTTAAATTGTGCTTAATTTTATAAAGTATAATGTACAGATTAGTTCTAATTTGTATCCTATACATTGTGCTAAGGAAGCTGCTGAGGTATACAAATGGAAGGTGAAGACAAGTATAAGTTTGCCCCTAAATATAAGTTTTATGATGGTCCTGATTTTTAGCATGTGCAGCTCTACCTGGCCCTGGGGAACTGATTTTCAGTAATGAAAGTCAAGCTCAGTGTACATACAAACTAGTGTGGAGTAATACAAATTCTGAACTTCAGCACAGACTGGAACCGATGGAAATGACGGCCTCTATTCATGTCGGGTGACATTCACCTGCACCCAGACAGCAGGACAGTGCAGGGAAAGAACAGACTGCAAAGGCTTTGTGCTCACTTCAGAAGGGGGCTCCATGTGGACTCCACACAGGCTGTATGTTGATCTGTCAGTTACCTGAGTGACCACGGAGTTGCATAAGTATCCTGCGTACTTGAGTTCTGCTTAATTTCTGGCTTCAATGAAAACTCTGCCCCATAGCTAAGTGATATTAGATCAATTGATTTTAAGGATGTTAGATCATCTAGCCTGAGCTTTTGCATATACTGCTATTAAATTTCACCCCATTACCCCTGGACTGAGCCCAATAACTTGTGAATGACCAAAGCATGTTCCAGGCAGGCATCCAGCCTTGATCTGAAGATACAGAGATTCACCTTGTTCCAAAGGTTAATCACCCTCGTATTGAAGAGAGTGCCTTATCTGTAATTCGCATTCCCTCCCCCTCCCCCCGCCAAAGAGCTTTTAATACCTTGTATTTGCTCCCTGTGAAGACTTATACACTGTAATCAAGTCACTTCTCCATCTTTCTTTTTGATCAAACAGACTGACACCACATTTCTTACTGTAAGGCATTTTCTCTAACCCTGGTGTGACTTTATCTGATTAAAACATGACCATAAAAACGATTGTTGTTACCACTGTCACATAACTGCAACAAATCTTATACCAAGAAGGACACATGGGCAGAAAGGGTTAAGCATTCTGCGGGCTAAATGACCCCGAGCCAACCTAGAGAGACACACTGAAGAGCACATAAATGGTAACTAGTGCCATCCAGGGCTAGTTAGGCTAGAACTCGGACATGCAAACCTATGCGTACAGCTTATACTAATTTTGTGTATTTACTTAGAGATGCTAATTATATAAACAGATAGTTCCTGTCTGTCGCTATCGCTGTTGATTCAGAGATCAAAGGTGAATATTAACATTTAGATGAATCTTGGGTGAAATAATTTCATTGTCTATATGTCTCTTACAGTCTGTGATAAACTGCTTAATGGAAAATTACCTTATGTTAATTCATGTAGGTGATTACTATGGTGTTTGGGCAAGAGAAGGTTACTTCCAAGTCTGTTGTTCATCCTGGATTCCAGGTTCAAAAGGCTGCTAGAAGACTACATAAGAATCCTCGGGACCTGATACGTTTTAGCTCAGATCTGCGTAAGGTTTCCAGTAGGGGAAGCCTAAACCATAAGGATTATGTTGCTACGCTGGATCACCCTGAATATGATGTTGGACACTGAACTATAACCTATGGACTACATTCTTTGCAATTACAAAGCTCACCATCTCTACTATGAATGTGATCTCTGAACTGTACTTGTGACTGTATGTATATTGATCTTGTAACCAATACTCACTCTCTTTTTAAAATCAATTTTAGTTTAGTTAACAAGATTTGGCTATACGCCTTTATTTGGGGTGAGATCTGTAATACTCATTGACCTGGGAGGTATGCGTCCAATCCTTTGGGACTGGTAGAACTTTATTAGACTTGGGTGTCTGGGTGAAGGCCTAATGCTGGGTTACTTTAAGGGAACAGTGTGGTTGGCTTCTTGGTCACTGGTAAGGTCTTATTGAAGCTGTGTTATGCTAGCTTGGTAAATCTAAATATTGGAATAATCCCTGGCTTTGGGGAGTGGCTCCCCCATTCTTTTGCAATTTGGCCCTAATTTAGTAACCTCAGTTGGCTCCCCCGGACATGGGTAATAGTGGTGTCGTCAAGCTTAATAGTGGTGTCGTCAAGCTTTCATAAGCATGGGGCCTGATCCAAAAGCCCACAGGTTAATTGGCCTTTTGGATCAGGCCCCTTGCTTATGAAAAATTAATTGGAATGTTTAAGAGTTCAAATCAGTTACAATGAGTGACCAGGATCATAAGAAGACCTTAATAGAAAAAGCCTTCAAGAACTGTGTTCGTGCAGGGGATTGTCTTTTAAGAAAAAAGGGTCCCAGAGCAAGAACTGGAAAATCTGCTAATGGCCAGTGGTCAGGAAGGAGACCCAGGGGACATGCTTGCAGTAAGAAACCAGCAACGACTTGAACATGAACAAAAGTGGACAGATGGTCAATCGCAGGGAAAGCAAATGAGAGCCGATATGGAAAGAGAAACTAAGAAAGGATGGCTGAAACGGAACAAGATGCTGCTGAAAGGGAAAGACCTGCCCACCTAAGGCAGGTGGTATGGCTCGCCGCTGAGGAAAGGGCTCACAAACTTCAGCTCCATGAACTGGAAGAAACTGGGAAAGCATCTGCCCCACTTACAAAGATACTGAAGACTCAAAGGACTTGTTGTCTACCTTTGAATGGCTATGGACGCTACATAGGGTCCCAGGTGAGCAGGGAATGCCTGGGCTGTTAACCAGACTGGCTGGGAAAGCCAGGGAAGCGCTGGATAAATGAAAGGAACAAGAAGCCTTAGATTATGTGCTGTTTAAAGATTCTGTGTCAAGGTGATTCAAGGTCACTTCTGAATCAAACAGGGTTAAATTTAGAAACTTTAAAATGTTTAATGACTGTACTTTAGTGGAATGTGCACTTGGTTAAAAAGTGGGTTGTGGGAGCAATGGCACATGGGAGTTTTGAAAAATGGATGGATTTAATCACTTTGGAACAGTTATAGCCACGGTTCCTGAAAATACTGGAGCAGCTGTCTGTGATAGGGATGCTGATTCAGTCCTACGAGTTGCAGAAATTGCTGATGCATATGCCCAAAATAGGATTCGAGAAGAGTATAAACCCCATGGGAAAAGTAGTCACTATTCACCCCAGGTTAAAGAAAAGAAGGTGAAACCCAACCCCAGCTCTGGTAAAACCATTCATGAAAGCCCGGACCAGAGAAACGCATAGTCTAAGGGAGGACAAGTGGTCTGTTACTTGGGTGGTACAAGTGCACACAGCAAACTAAAGTGTCCATATGTAAGAAGTAAAGCAGCAGACCCAGTAAATGTGAATCCAGGCATTCTAAATGCACAGACAAAGCAACAGACCTACTGCTGCCTTAAGCTAAGTGCTGCCTTGAAGAACTTGACCTTAAAACTCACATTGAAGTTAAATATGAGCCCACGAGTGCGGAGTTTGTTAGCAATGTAGGGGTTACTGGAATGAGGTGTATGGCATGGAGGGACACCGCAGCAGATATTATTTGGGTTAAAACAAGTCTTGTCAGGGAGGATAAGATCATGTGTAACTGTTGTGGCCCTATCTGAATATTTTGTAAGAGTGCCTTTGGCTAAAATCCACCTTCACTAGAAAGGATTTGCTGGCCCCATGGTTGTGTGAGCAAAAAATACAATTCCTTCAGATCTTTTAATAGGGAATGATTTCAAAGCTTTGAGAGTCAAGTTAATACCATAAATCAGTCAGAGGAAGAGAATAATTCTGAGCCTGTGTCTAGGAAGGGCAATGACTTGCCTGTGGAGGTTTTCTCTGGATGTCTGCCTCAAGGAAATAACAGTTTGGCCGTGCAGAAAGGTGGTATTTATGTGAATGTGGTTTCTGAATGTCTGCCTAATAGCTCAGAAGTGAATCTGGAATTGGATAAAGCACAGGGAGAACTCATTGGCCACAGAAATTATTCCTCACATTGATTATCTGTTGAAGAGTGTCTGCTAAAGGAGATGTTTCTCCTGCTCTGTAAAGCAGACAGAAGAGATCTGCAGGCTGAAAACTTATCAATTGTCTCAGAGTTGGCTCTGGATACAACTAAAGCCCACGGTGGAAATGCTCCTAAGTTTATACCTGCTAGGGGGAATGGCACTGTAGCTACTTGCATCCAGTTCACGTCATAAAAAAGTCCCGGGGACCCAGCAAACCTGGTGCTTCTATTTTGCCTGTTACTAACGTGTTGTTGCGAAAAGGTATGACAATCTTGTCTGACCAAGTTGATATGCAGCCAGGGCGGAAGAAAAGCATGAAGGTGATTTAACCATGTTGCCCACTGACACGTGGAAACTTGCAAGAAGGAAGAAATTGTTTGGTCACCTGCATGTTGCCAATAAGGAAAGTTGCAAAGAGAAAAGAGAGCACCTCGGACCCTAGCAGCTTACCCGAAAGGCAGCTGCGTAAAAATCTTCCTGGGGTACCAGAGGCAGTGTCAGAAGGAGTTTGTTGCTTTAGCTGCTGTACCAAAGTCTGTTCTAAGCAGATCTAAAGTGCCGAAAGACTATGTTGCAGTTCAGGATATTGCACAAGGAAAAGAATTTCTTGGTGGAGTTTGTGAGAAGTCACTATCGGTGCCAAGTGAAGGTAAACGGGAATCACTCCCATTGACTCTCATTGGGTCATTGACTCTGAATGGCCCCACCTCCACAGGACACAGTTTACTGGCTGAGAAAAATGGTGGTACCTAATGGCCAAAGCCTTTCTAAGGAAAACAAATCTACCGACTTTTGCTGTGAAAAAATCCAGGGTGGACGGCTGGAGGGAGGATCCATTAACGAATACTGGGAGTGAGCAGTTTGTCTCAGGTTCAAAGAGAAGGCTGGAATTCCAGCTGTACACAGCTGAGCAAACTCGACTAAAGCCATGGACACTCTGGAAAGGTCGTGTGCTTTCTTAGGAAGCCCTGATACATCTAATGTCTTGTGGATGCAGAAGCTGGTAGTTAAAAAGCAGGAGGACTGTAGCTCAAGTGTGATTGAGGTGATTGTGTCTCTGAGCCCTAAGTCCAACACAGTCTTTGCAATTGCTTGTATGAGTAGGTCTGAAGGATTGGACCAGTTGGTTTCAGGTAAATGAAGAGCATATAAAAGTCATTAACTCTTGAGTAATTATCAGGAAATTGCTAAGATTATTTTGACACATCACATTTGGTTTTACATGTATCACGTGACTAAAAGAAAAAACTTTTACGATAAAATATACTTTTCTGATATTTAGTAAAGCATAATGTAAATAGAGTTCTTTGATCCCCCTACTTTGATAATATTTTGTGCATTTCAGCCTAATATCTTAAGTTTAAAAAGTGTTTCAGTATAATTAATTAGTCATTTAAAATTTTAATTAGATATAACTGTAATTACTCATAATGTTTTCTTCCCATCTCTATTTACATAAATTAAACCTATAAGGAAATGTATTGCACTTTGACAGAAACAGATTTTTCAAAGATTCTAACTTGGGATCAAATTCAATTCAAAATAATATTTTAACACCTGCAGTGTACAAGATGCAAGTTATGAATATGGGAGTCTTTTCTGTGTAGCTTTGGATAGTCATTTGCTCTGTTTTCTGCAAACTGGGCAGATGGGTGTTAAGGTTGTTAGCGTGTGATGGGAGGGTTTTTGTATTGCTTTAATTTAGAAAGTGAATGTAATGTTTCTGAAAAATGCCAGATGGACATCACTAGAAATGTTCCTTCTTGCTTAGCAGTCCAGGTTTGTAAAGGGTCTTCTGCTGTGGAAAGTTTTACAACAGTGTAAAGCAGGGGCGTGCAATAATATTTGTAATGGGGCCACTTCACCAATTTTGGTAGTGGTCCCAGGCTGGCTCTGCCCTCAGAAGGGGTGGAGCCTCAGGTGGAAGGGGCGGGATCTCTAGGTACCGCAGTTCCCTCTAGACACCATGTGCCCTGGGGGAGGAGGGAGAGGACTTTGTGCACTCCTTTGCAGAGCGGGGAAGCATGTGAAATCTCTCAACCCCTGCTGTGTCAGGGGCATATCGCACCCAGAGGGAACTGCCAGCCGTTTTGAAGAGCTGGCAGTTCCCTCTAGATGCCCCACGCCCCTGGAGGCAGGGGAGGAGATTTCGCATGCTGTCCCACCCCAGGCCACAATTGGCCTGGAGTCGGGGGTGCAGCAGAGCGGGCTGGATCAAACGGCTTGGTGGGCTCGATGAGGCCGCTGGGCCGTATCTTGGCCACCTCTGGTGTATAGGCATTCGCTGTGAAACCTCATCATCGTCAGGCTTTTAAACAAAAAGTGTGTTCTTACTGAACCAACTAGCATCATCATAAGAGTTTCTGTGATATACTGTGATTTCACGTACCACTCATAACATGTTCAAGGGTTTGTGCAAAAGACCATGCACAGAGCCCTGCAAATCCGTGGATATCTGCTTTATATCCATGGATGGATGCAAATATCCATGGCTCATTTTTGTGGACACAGATGCGGATATGAATTTTGTATCTAGAACCCTGCAAGTTTGCCGTATCTGCTTCAAAGTGTTTGGTATGAGCAAGCAGTTGTTACACGAGTTAAGAGTAGCCTTAATACGAACATCAAATCTATCACATGGACAATCACAATCATTTTTGTCATGCCAAGCCTTTTGTTTGAGGAGGGTTTGAGTTACCACAGAAAATTCTTTCCCATATGTCTAGCTGTTGGGTCTTGCAGAAATGTGCTGGGTCCAACTGCAATGTTTGAGGTCAGGAATTTTCCTCCAGGTCAGACTGGCAGAGATCGTGAGGTTTTTGGCTTTTCTCTCCAGCACAGGGCATGGGTCACTTGCAGGTTTAAATTAGTGTACATGGGAGAGTCCCTGTAACCTGAAATCTTTAAATCATGATTTGAGGACTTCAGTAACTCAGCCAGAGGTTAGGGGTCTACTGCAGGTGGGGGGAGGGGGAGGAGGAGGAGGGGAGGTTCTGTTGCCTGCAACGTGCAGGAGGTCAGACTAAATTATTATGACAATCCCTTCTGGCCTTACAGTCTATGAGTCTAAGAAATAAAAACTAGAAGAGTTTAGCTAAATGGACTAAGAAGTAGTCTAACTTTATGGTAGATTCCATAAGTACCTTTATATAACTGCTGAGATGTTGGTCTGTGACTTCACATAAATGATGTCCTGTCCTTTAATTAGCGCGCTGCTGTCTAGTTAGATTGTGCCATCAGAAACATATAATTGTTTTCCATTGTTCAGGATGCAAGCCAGCTCTTGGCTGGTATATTTGGATCTGAATTCTGAAACCAGTTTTGAAGATAAGAACCTATACTGCACATCTGCAAGTTGTTCTTGCTGCCCTGATATGCTGTAAGTGCTATTCCTTTTCTCAGGCTCCGGAGAGAGATGGATTGATTTTTGGGGGGAAGAGGGTGCTGACGTGCTGGCTGCTGGTTCATGTTGATGATTTTTTTAAATGGGTGCCAGAAGTGCCTAGAGCAGGGTGGACAATTTTTAAAAGGGGGCCACTTCACAAATGTCTGAAGGGGCGGGGCCAGGAGACTTCTCATGCTCCCTGCCCACAGACCCTGATTGGCGTGGGGGTGAGGGAGAGCATGAAATCTTTGCCCCCCTCCCAGTGCCTAGGGAATCGCCAGCAGGTTTAAAAGAGCTGGTGGTTTCCTCTAGGTGCCGCAGAGGGAGGAGACCTTGCACAATCCCCCCACCCCAGGCCATTCAGGGTCTGGGTGGTGGGGGATCGCACAAAGTCTCTCGTCCTCTGTCCCCACCCTGCCAAGGGCGCATGGCGACTAGAGAGAACGACCAGTTCTTTTAAAGCAGAGTTTATCTCTAGCCACTGCTGCTGCACACCCTTGGCCGGGGGGCGAGGTGGCTGTGCACTCCCCTGGCCCCAGGTCTCAATTGGCCTGGGGGTGGAGGGAATGGCAGGGCAGCCGTGGGCCGGATCCTTTGCCCACCCCTGGCCTAGAGCACGAGAGAGACACCATTTTACTGATATCTACGGGACTCTGAATTTAAAATGACTACTTTAGCGCAAATTTACTGAAAAGTTTTAAAAACATTTTAGAGCACCTACGAGAAGTATAAACTTACTGGTGGGAGACAAGAGTTCCAGGTTGCTGTGTCATCACTGCTCGTACTGACGCTGACGTTACAGGTGTCAATCTGAGATGCACTCAGCCCATGTGAGACCCCATTCTCCTCTAGCTCCTCATTTTGTTGTCTCTTCATGCTAGCCAACATCTGCAGTTCTGATTCACTCAGTCTGCTTGGCTGGTAGTTTCTCCAGTCGTACTCCTAAGAAATGAAATTGCACATGCAGCACTTAATCATCTGGAAAGAATAACGGAAGAGAAAGCATGAACAGAACAGATGAGTATACACATAAAATAGCCAGAAGCAGCTAAAGGATATTTTGCTTTTTGAAGGAAAAAAGCAAAATATTTGCTAAATATTTTGCTTTTTGAAGGAAAAAAGCAAAATATTTATTAGACAGGTTTAATGTACAGACCCCTGCTTCCGTGCTGAAGCTAAAACATAAATAAATTCCACATATTTATAGACAGGAAGCAACACAAATACTACCAGGGAAAGCAGATTGAATTAAGAGTTTGTGGTGACTCTGCTATTCCTCCAAAAAGGTTGAGACCAAAAACAAAACAAAACCAAACCAAACCAAACCACCCCCCCCAAAACAAAAAAAACAGCCCCCCAAAAACAAGGTATCTAAAATGTCCACATTCCAATCCTAACTTAGACTCAACCTTGTTGTCATAAAGGCCACACAAAACGAAGAATTATGCAGTTTGTCACAAACTATAGCAAGCACAGAGGTTTTATGGCACATTTGAATTCTAGAAAGATATACATTGGACTCGATGACCTCTCGAGGTCCCTTCCAGTTCTAGTGTTCTATGATTCTATGATATTGGCCCATTGGTGGCATGTTTTTGACCATTTAACAGAGGTTGGTTCATAGACTTGCTAAGAGCTGCAAACATTCACTAGCTATTGTGTGGCCGCATTAAATGTATGAGGCTGTATGTATAATGGACAAATCTCTGTGAAAGAAAGGGGAAAGCTTACCATTACCTTCTGAAGCTTTAATTTCATTCACAGGTGGGTTTTTATTTGATTTTTTAAAGAGCTGTTCGAGTTTCAAAAGTGCCTGCAAAATTTTTATCTAAGAACCGAATCCAAAATAATGGTGAGGATTTGAGGAGCTTTAAATTCCTATAACATGGCATAATACTGCAATCCACATCCGTGGCTGTACCACAAAGTGAGTTAGCCATCGTAAGCCAGTTCCTATGAACAGATTTTAACTGGGGCTGCCAATTAATTGCAGTTAGTTCACATGATTCATGCAAAAAATGAATCCCAATTAATCGCAGTTCTAATCATACTGCTAAACAATAGATTACCAACTGAAATGTATTACACATTTTTGGACGTTTTCCTACATTTTCAGTTACACCCCAGAATCCAAAGTGTACAGAACTCACTTTATATTGTTTTATATTTTAAATATTTGAACTGTAAAATGATACACAAAAGAAATAGTATTTTTTCAATCTCATACAAGTACTGTAGTGCAATCTCTTTATCATGAACATACAAATGTAGATTGGTACATAATTACACTCAAAACCAACACAATGTACAACTTTACACTCTACAAGGCCACTCAGTCCTACTTGCTCAGCCAGTCGCTAAGAGAAACACTTTTGCTTACATTCGTGGGAGATAATGCTGTCCACTTTTTATTTACAATGTCACCTAAAAGTGAGAACAGATGTTTGCATGGCACATTGGGAGCAGTAATTACAAGGGTTTTACATGCCAGATATGCTAAGTATTTGTATGCCCTTTTATACTTCGGCTATCATTCCACAGGACATGCTTCTATGCAAATGATGGCTCGCTAAAAACATAATGCAATAATTACATCTCTCTCTCAACTCCTTTGGGGAGAGCTGCCCATCTCCTGTTCAGTGCAGTCCATGTGGTAGTCTGGGATGATGAGCCAGCACATGCTCATTTTAAGAACACTTTCACTGCAGATTTGAGGAAAAACAAAGAGGAAAAACTTGTGAGCTATCTGAAGACAGCTACAGCACTGGACCCAAGGTTTAATAATCTGAGGTGCTTTCCAAAATCTGAGGGACAAGTTGTGGAACATGCTTTCTGAAGCCTTAAAAAGTAACAACTGTGATACAGAAATTACAGAACCTGAATCACGCCCCCCACCAAACAAACAAAAAACCCTCAAAAATTCAACCTTCTGCTGGTGGCAGAAAAAGACCACACGTTGGTCCACACTGCTTTGAATCATTATAGAGCAGAACCCGTAGCAACATGGATGCGTGTCCTATGGAATGGTGCTTGAAACATGAAGGGATGTATGCATTTTTAGCGCATCTGGTATGTAAATGTTCGTTGATGCTGGCTGCAGCAACAGAACACTTGTTTTCACTTTCAGGTGATATTGGAAACAAGAAGCAGGAAACATTATTTCCTGGAAATGTAAACTTTGTATGAGTGGACAAGAAGTAGGACTGAGCGCACTTATAGGTGGTAACATTTTACATTGTTTTATTTTTGAATGCAGTTTTTTTGTACATAATCCTACATTTGTATGCTCACCTTTCACGATAAAGAGGTTACTCTGTAGTACTTGCACCAGGTGATTTGAAAAATACAATTTCTTTTATTTTTCTAGTGCAAATATGTGTAATGAAAATACAAGGGAGCACTGTGCACTTTGTATTCTGAGTTCTCACTGAAATCAATATATTTGAAAATGTAGAAAACAGCCCAAACATTTAAATAATTGGCATTCTATTGTTATTTAACAGCATGATTAATTTTTAAAATTGCTTAACAGCCCTAAATTTAACAACGGCAGGCATCTATCTTATTAGTAATTTCCTCAGTGATGGTTAGGTAACTTCATCTAGGACGGGCAATCCCATCAAGGTGGATTTGCGGCACACTGGTGTGTCAGTGCATGGGAACTTGTCGTGACCCTTGTATTGTGTTTGCTGCACCGAGAGACATATAGGCTGCCAATTGCCATCAAACTGGCACCTTCAATAAGCTTTACATTTGCTTTTAAAAGTTCCTGTAAACATCATTAAAAGATTAAATGGGTTTAATTATTTGACTCTGCAGAAGCCTGAGACATACAAGTTTTGAAAGGTTTGCACATTGGCAACTACTTCCCCGCTCTTTAAAAGGAGCAAGGAAGAAAGGAAAAACGATCTCCTATTCTTAGCTTTTCACATGCAGCCAGCTGTAAATTGGATCGCTTTCACTACAGATGATTGCATAGCATCATCGCTCGCCAAGGAAATGATGTAGATCTCCACATGGTGCATTCCTCTGTCCTGGATGCTTACCAGTACCTCAGAGAGTATCTTTTATGGAATACAAGGTTGTTGAAGGGAGCAGTATCACTGCCCCCTTGCACTCCAGGTGAATTGTCCTCAGTATTAGTTCAGTGCAGAGCCAGATACTGCAGGACTACGGGGAAAGCACACACTTCCTCTTAAAATGAGTGCTGGTTGGTGGCCTTGGGTACATTTAATAATAATGAAGCACAACGACACAGCATGTAACACACTACACAACAACAGGGGTAGAGGAAATCTGGGGAAAGGACAGAGGGACAACCCCTTTTTTAACAAAATGATCACACAGCAGACAAACCTTACTTTTAACTCAGTTTCTAGAAAGCTATTGCTTGAATGTTCAATTTTAAAGATCGTACGTGCATAGCATATTATGTACTTTGTGGTCATCATTCAAGAGTCAACTCAATGGTGTCCAAGATCATGTTATTTCCTATTTTAATTACAGTGAGGAAATTATGGTCTCTGTTGGCAAATAAAAACTTAAGAGTGATCACTGCTTTACTATTATAATATGGAAAGTCTGAGCAAAATAATTTGTAATTTATGTTTTCTAAGCAAGTAAAGAGAATCCATTTAGTAGTTTTTAAAACCTCATCTAATTAAGCCAAACTTACAATTTATTTTGAGCCTGACTGTTGCATATTAACTTGAACTTTTCATATTATAACTGTTTTTTTTTAAACATCCTACCGTGCTCTCAACCCATTGATGGAGTTATAGTGCTCCAAATTATGCCCAATACAATGGCAACTCTTAAAAAAAAATCACAATGCCAAAAAGCTGAAATATACAAGGCTAAATATATTTCAGAATATCAAGGTATCTCTGAGGTGATAACTAATTATTTCCTGGCAGTTCATTCTTGAAAAAAGTTTTGCAAGCTGGAACATTTAAACCTGTTGCCCACTCAACTATTTGAAAAACAGCTAGTAAGTCAGTGACAAAACTTTGGTATGTCTCTCTCTGCCTGTTGTTGATGTTATTTATGTACAAGTAACACCTACAAAGTGTTAGGTGGTGCTCACCTAAAGAAAGCCAAAATTCCTGCCACAAAAGTATTTTTAATACTTGGATCTTGAGCTTTTCAGATTTTTTTTATTTTTCAGGTGCACATTCACGCACAATTTGCAGTTTTTGTGACATAAATAACAATCAAATAAGCCTTTTCCATTTTCCTATGTTTACAGTAAATTACATACTTTTGGCTTTCTTTGAGTCTTTCGCCTTTGCTCCTGTTATTGTATAGTCTTGTCAACCTTCTTTATTAACCTCCCCACCACTCCTTCCAGCCTTCTGTCTTGTGCTGGACCACCTCAACTTGTCTCATGCATACACAATGTATCAATGTTTCTACCGAGTGTTTGATTCTAGGGTGCCTCACATTGTAAAGCCCCTGGGGTGGCTTTGGCAACTGTAGTACTATATTTATGTTAACTTATTTTTAAAAAGTGTAAATTTTGTATAAGTGTTTTTTTCAGTCCGAGCCTCTTTCATCACTGTCCAAAAGTGCTTTGGATTCTCTCCAACGGAGACTCACATCAAACTAGCAGAAGCAATTTAGACAGTTTTTGAAAGGGGGGAAATGTGCCTGCAATCTGACAGCCAGCAAGCCAAGGTTCAATCTGTAGTGATTTGAGGTGGTCAAGATATTACCGTAATGCAGGGTCTCTAATGGAAGGGCACTGGAGGGATGACATCTCATTCTAAAGCCTTACTGCTAAAAATTCTCAGTTGTATCACACATCTCAAGCTCTATGCCCTTTTCCTCTGGAGAGATCACGTCTTTGGCTTAACAGATTTTTCTATAAAATAGTCTTAAACACTGGGACACTATTTTCTGACATAGCCAGCCAGGTATTCTTCTTCCATGGTCTATAGGTTTCTGATCATTGCAGAATCTGTGGAATCCAGGAGTCAGGGATGTGAACCTGCAAGATTAGTCTCATCACTTGAGACTAAATGTGATCTACAAGAATTCTCTTGTTAAGGCCAATATGGAGAAGCAATGGGACTTAAACAACGTTCTCTATGTTCAGAATATTGAGAGGCCTTAAAAACATTTACAGCTAAGCTGTGACTTTTAGGAAAGAAGTAGCTATCTTTGTCCTGACTGGGGAGATTACTTTGGTTTCATACTATTGCATAGAAGTTGGACCAATTCTCCCTGACCTTGTCTGATGAACTGGCTAAGGTCTTGTACCTGAGGAAAGGATACTCATCCAGCGTCAGATTTAGGGGCAGGCCACCACTGCCTGTGGTGCCAGGCTTGGGGGTGCCAGGTTGAGCGACTATCTTTGTTGTTAGTGACAGAAGGAAACAGACTGTTTGAAGTAACATGTTTCAGATATTCTGTATGTGGACTCATTTTTCTCTAAATTAATGTCTACAACATTGCAGACCTTTGTAGAATCTGCTGGAACCTTCCAGGCTTTCTAAGAACTTTCTAAGAACATTTTCCTTGAACCTCCTAGTGTGTTGTTAGCCATTCCCTCGAGATTTTATAAGTGTCGGGGCATCAGTCAGTGAGATATAAATACAGATTTACAAATGATACGATTTATCATCTTGTATGACAGGGATCAATCATGCATGTACATTGTGTAAAGTCATGAAATACAAATGCAATAAAATAAGGTATCCAAAAGTTTAACAAATGGATGGCGAGAGGGGGGCACCTAGAGAGCTATTTGGTCTGGGGCCGGCCCTCTACTCACCTTCATGAAGTAGCTTTTATCTGGACATATTTTAATTCATAATTGTTTGCACACAATAATCTTTCTAATCTATTAAAGGCATCCACTGCTGTGATTTTTGGGTGACACTTGTCCTGAACATTTTAACATTGCCTTGTGAGCTCCAGGCTCTGTGATAACTATCAGCACAGTTTAATCCTATAGTAGCACAAGCCAGATTCTCTAGCCTCTTACTGAATATAACACATATGCAATGATCTGAAGTTCCTTTAATAACCAACATCAAAACATTAGTGTGCAAAACGTGCTTTTTCATTTTTTGTGTCAGTCTTCCATGTGAGCGTTAGCTACTGTAAATAGCTATGTTATTAATCTTGCTGAAGGTGCTGATTTTCTCACTGATGAACTTTCTGTTTTATATAACTGACTTGGTCATTTTTATACGGGTTTCCACCATGTTTGTCAACCCTCTTCTGTTCGGACTGGCTGGCATGGATTTATTCAGAGAGCATAAACTCATGAAACATCTACAGGCTCCTTCAAAGTACAAACAATAAAATGTTCACTATCATCCACACTGCCTCATGTCCTGTCATCTTCCCCTCCTCTCAAATCTATGCAGAAAGAACTTACACCGGAATCTTTTCAGAAGGATTCAAAACACAGCACAATTTTGTCTTTTGAATCTTTTTGTGCTTATTTGAAAATATCAGGGTGTTGGCAATTTGTTTCCCTCCCCAGTAAAATACATACATTTCAGGCAAATAATATGATCAGAGAGGAGAGGGCTGGCCAATTCTCTCCCTCACTCCTTTATATCCTATCCTAAAATAACCTCTTTGTTATTATTAAAAACAAATTTTTGGGGAAAGTGTTTTGCTACTTCTCATGCTTACCACATACTGCTTTAATAGGATTCATCAAGTCTTAGTTGATTTTCAAAGAGAGATTGAGTTCACTTTATATTTAAAAGTTTATCTATAGTTCTGTATATCCTTTCTTTATGAGAAAAAAACCATTTATTAAGCTTCTAAACTTTTGCTGGATTGACAAAACCTGTTATTTAAAGGCAGTTTTCAGTTTAAAGATGTATGTAATGACATTTGCATTGTACTAGGTTCATGTGATTTATTCAGTATTGTTTGAAAGCAGTTATACGTGCGGAAAAGTTTAATTACCAGCTATCTACATGGTTTCAATATTACCCAGAGGGTTGTACTTCTTTCTTAATTAAAAATATTTGAACTTAATAATAAAGAACTCTATTAAAACATGAATAAAACATTGCAAGAAACTAAGTCCTTAAAATTTACTAAGGAGTTAGCAGCAAATCAATTTCATTAAGAGCCGCGTAAGCATTTTTACCAGTGCTCTGTATGTCGTGAACATAAGAGACTGCTTCTATAACTCTCATTTTGACATGAATATTCCTGCGTCAAAGCTACTTTGGATTCTCAAAACACTGAAACATGATTCAACATGGAATGTAAAAAGACCAGTTACCAATGACAATCATAATATAATGGGACTGTCTGATTATATTTAATTATGTTTTACTTCCAGTATGTTTTTTTGAAACTCAATGGGAGCCCAGGTTTTTGGTGCAAACAATGTAAAAACATTCCTAACTCTAGGATTGTATGTGTTTTGACTTTAAAATAATGTACAGAAAAGTCAATTTCAAATAATCTCTCATCTCAAATCATGCCAGACCAACCTTATTTCCTTCTCTAATTGAGTTACTGGCTTAGAAGATAAGGAGAAACAGTAGACATGATAAATGCTGATTTAGTTAGGCTGTTAATGTAGTCCCATGTGACAAGCTCATAAGCAATGAAATTACTAATGAAATTACCATAAGGTGGGTAAACAAGTAGCTAAAAGCCTGTACTCAAAGGATAGTTATCAGTGGTTTGCGGTCACACTGGGAGGACGTAGTGAAGTCCTTCAGGGTCAGAACTGACTCAGGAACTATTCCATATTTTCATTAATGACTTGGGGCACATCTAAACTACAAAGATATTTTGAAAGAGGATCTTTTGAAAATGAAAGTAGTCTGGACACATTTTTTTTGAAAAAAAATAAAACAAAACCCTTTAAAAAAACAACAACAACCTACCCACTCTTTCTAAAAAAAGGAGGTTTATGCGTTTTTTTTTTAAATGGATTTTTTTCCCCCAAAAAAATCCGTGTTCAGACTACTTTCATTTTTGAAAGATTCTCTTTTGAAAATGTGATCAGAAGAAGATATGCAAATTCCCGTGGAATACAAGCTCTTTCGAAAAATCTTTGTAGTTTAGACGTGGCCTTGGAGTAGCAAATATACTTATATTTGGTGTCATTTGCAGATGACACCAAACGTTTCAATCACTTTGGATGGCAGGATTACAATTCAAAACATCCTGGACATATTAGATGATTGATCTGAGATCATAATGAAGAAACTCAACGAAATCAAATGCAAAGTACTACACTTATAAAGGAAAAGAAATCAAATACACAACGACAAAAGGGGAGATAACTGGCTAGGTGATAGTGCTGCTGAAAAGATTTTGGGAGCATAGCAGCTGAGAAACTGAACCAGAGTCAATAACACTGGTCTACAGCCAAAATGCTTCCGAAATAAATGTAGTCAAACTTT
>JANRFK010004440.1:46972273-46990151 GCA_030068395.1 Apalone spinifera | reverse complement strand
AGCCACACTCTGGGGGAGGTGGGGAAGAGCTGCATGCAGCTCACGAGCCATGGGTTGGCCACGGCTGGTATAGCACCTCGAATAATAACTAGGGATCTCAGGAAATAAAAATAATAAATAACAAGACATCCACATTTAGCTAGAATTCCTGATCTACCATCTTCCGGGTAGAACACTTGCTCGCTAATCTCACACAAAGAGGTTCTCAAAAAGGATATTACTAAGTAGAAAGTAGTGTTCTTCCAGAGTAATCTCCATGCATACCTACTGCCTGCCTTCCTTTCCCTGTATCTTTGCACCCTAGAAAGTTTCCGGAGTTTGCAATGAGGGAGGAGGACTGAGATGCTTGATGGGGGGCATTGCTTTAAACACTGTGGGACAATGTCATCCCCCTCAGGCAAGATCTCTTGTGAACCCTGACAACAGACATGGCTTTTCAAGTCAGTCCTGCATTTTGACACTAGGGTGCCGGATCCTAGAAGTGGGAATACAGAGATGTCCTCATGAAAGATGCTGTGATTCTGGGAGGAAGGGGAGGAGTTGGAAATTAGATATAAAGTAGATCTGGGGACAAACTGAGTTTTAGAGAGGACAGATTGGAAGGTTGCACTGCTTGTCACATCTTCACCTACAGTGGTAGAAGTTCTGATGGGTTTCTGCTCAGAAATTTGAGCAATACATCTGGACTACCCCCAGAAATTCAGGAGGAAGTACAACCCATTTATAATGGATTGAGGATGGGCCAGGAGCTGGGAAAAAGGCTGTATTATATTCCAAACCTCAACAAATGACACTGCCCAAAGACCGTCTTAAGAATATGCTCTTTGATCTACTGCCTATAGAATGCGCTTGAAAGTAAAGCTCTAATTCTTTATTCAAAGCCGACTTTTTAATATATAACTGGGGAAGAAAACCCCTAACTCTTAAGTAATGTTCTGTCATTTGTTTGAAATGGGCTAATTTATTCTAAAATCACTGCATGTGCCACAAGGAGAATATAAGAGGGAAAGAATCAAATCACATGGGGAAAAAATCAATTTGATGGACTTGAACACAGTCCCCAAAGTAGCCTGGGGATTTAGTCTGTGACATTGCCTTACTGTTAGCCTTCAATCATATCATTTATTATTTTTCAGGTCTGCTGCAGAGAGACTATGAAGTGCCCAGACTAATGATCTTTGTATATTTTTCATGCAGACTATTATTGAAACTCTATCAATTTTCTTTCCTAGCCTTTCCGTCCAAAACTATCCTTGCATTCCTAATTCATACAGTCCGAGAACTTGAGTCGTAAGACTATTCAAGCCAATTACCTTTTTGTTGGCAAACCCCAGTGATTTCTGCTTGTTGGTGCAGTACTGTTTTATATGCAATGCAATTGTAAGAATCTAAACTTGAGAACGGAAGCGTGCTTTTTAAACACTGAGGTGATGAAATATATTTTGAATGCATCTGGATGAAAAGTATGCTATTTTATTATTTCTCAACTGATGCTTAATGTGTACATTAATGTTTATAAAAAACCAGGACTGTATAGCACTTTAAAGACTAACAAGATGGTTTATTAGGTGATGAGCTTTTGTGGGCCAGACTCACTTCCTCAGATCAAATAGTGAAAGAAAATTGTCACAACCATATATACCAAAGGATACAATTAAAAAAAAGAACACATATGAAAAGGACAAATCAAATTTCAGAACAGAAGGGGGATGAAGGGGAGGTAAATGTCTGTGAGCTAATGATATTAGAGGTGATAATTGGGGAAGCTATCACTATTATCACTATTAATGTTTATAGAGAGACATGTAGGACAGCAAAGGACCTCAAGATGGCACCAAGTCCAGATCCCTGTGTTCAGGCAGGACCACATAAACACATCTTCCATTATCATCCAATATGTTCTTAAAAGAATCCAATGATGGGATTCTACAACAACCCTTGGAAGACTGTTTCACAGCTTCACTACCTACTAGCTAGAAAGCTTTTCTTAATATCTAACCTAAATCTCCCTTGCTGCAGATTAAGCCCATTGCTTCTTGTCCTGTCTTCAGAGGCCAAGGTAAGAATTGGTCATCATCCTTTTTGTAGCTGCCCATAACACATTGGAAGACTGTTATCCAGTCCTCCATCAGTTTGCTTTCTCAAGACTAAACACCGCTGCTTCTTCACCTTTCCTCATAGGTCAGGTTTTCTAAACCTTTTATCATCTTTGTTGCTCTTTTTGGGATTCTTCTGTTTATTCACAGCTTTCCTAAGGTGCTGTGTTCAGAACTGGGCACAGTTTTCCAGCTGAGGCCTCACCAGCGCCAAGAAGAGTGAGACAATTACCTCGGCGGTCTTATGTACAACACTCCTGTCAATAAACTCCAGGCTGACAACAGCCTTGCTCACAACTGCATCACTTGTGGCCAATTTCCAGTGTGGTTAAGGGACTAAAACGAAGAGTTCTCAGAGGTAAAAGACATGGGATTTTGGTGCTGGGCCTTAGGCTCATGGGACAGTAAGGTCCCCATCTTGCTTCACTGTTTGTCTCCCTCAGAGAGAGAAGGGTGCTAGGACTCGGGGGGCAATGGGTGAGCTAGCCTGAGGAGAGCCTATCCCGCAGTATGGGTTATAGGCTAAGAGCACTGTAGCCTCTGGCCTAGAATAAATTAAATGCCTTGTGCAGAAGAATATGGGAGCTGGGCAGCCCTTGTTAAAGTTTAATAAAAGCTGCATCCTGCTGCTTAACTCTGTGCATGGGTCTGACCTCATTGTTCCACTACGGCCTCGCCAATTTGTCACGATCGTTTTGAATTCTAATCCTGCCCTCCAAAGTGTTTGCAGTGTTATATACACAATCTGTCCCTACCTTCATTGTTCAAAAGCTTCTGGGGGTAGCCGAGTTAGTCTGTAACAGGATAAACTTAAAAAACAACAAATGGTCTGGTAGCACTTTACAGACTAACAAAACACGTGGATGGGATCATGAGCTTTCGTTGGAGTTTTATTGTTCAGGTCACTAATGGAAACACTGAATAATACTGGACCCTTGGCTGATCCCTGCTAGACCTCAAAAGATGCTCCCTTCCCCGTTTGACAACTGTAAGTATGAGCTTGCAATCAGTTGTGCACAAACCTTATAGTATTGCACCTAAACTGCATTTTCCTCATTAGCTGATGAGACTTATGTGGCACTGTGTCAAAATCATCACTAAAACTTAAGATATTGTACATCTGTAGGAGAAGTTTGAACCCTGTTAACATCTTTCTGTCCAAACAATGTGAATCATTTAATCCCAAAGCAAAATCACTTACAGGAGTCTTGGCTGTCGGATTTGAATTTTCTCTTAAGATTTCTTTGAGGGACTTTCTACTTATTGATGTTCTTAATTGACTGACTGGCGTATCCTTTGGTTTGTCAGAGGTGCTTGGGATTTCCTCGGAGAATTTAGGCTTACTTCCAGTAGGAGAAAGACAGGGGGTAGGCATAAAGCTTCTTGAAACGCTGTCAGGCTCTGCTTTTTCCTCAAGCGAGTCTTGTGGGATTGATAATACTGATTCCACGTGGGTATGCTTGAGACATCTTTTATATTTCCTGCACTCAGGACTCGCTGACATCACCTTTGATGGGAGTTCTTTAAAAACGGCTGAATCAGATGACACTGATATACTGTGGCTGGTCTTGAGGTCTGAAGCACGTTGGGTGAATTCACTGGGGTCATCCTAAATTTGGGGGGAAAACCCAACAGTGATTTTAAACAGAAACTACACTTGCTATGTTGAAGACCTGTTTGCAAATATTTAATCAACATTTTTCAAAATTACCCTTTAATTATCCTGGCTGAAGGAAAATGGAGCATCAGGTGCTCTGGACCTTTACAAAAATCAGGCCTATGTATATCAAGTTGAGCACCCCAAAATGATAGCATGCTTTGAAAATCTAAGTCCAAATTCCTGTTCTAATTCAGAATGCTGGGAACCCTAAATGTACAGCATAAATATACCTATTAGCAGAAAGTGGTTTACAAAATTGTGCTGACCAATACCACTGACGGAAGGAAGCAAAATCAACAATGTTAGTATCTGCTGGATTGTTGTAGTGGTAGGTGACTGTTTAACATATTGTATATAAACCCTAAACATATCTGTCTGCAGGGATCACCTGGCCCTTCTTTGAAAGTTACTAACAAAATCATTTAGAAAATAACATTTGCGAATACTTTATGAGTAGGTTATTCATGTTCCAAACAATGTGTATACAAAACATCTAAGCATTACACTTCTGATGTTCCCTTAAATTTCATCTCAGAAGTAAACAGCAAGCAGAAAACCAAGTGACATGGCAGGAGGAAAGACTGGGTAAACTGGGAATGGTTTCCCCATGCTCCTTACTGACATGAGGAAGGGGAAAATGGAGGCCTCCCCTCCTTATCCAACCCCATTCCTCAGAGGCCCAGCCCAGTACTACTATATTTGTTGGAAGAATGGCTATGTCATGAATGCTACATTTTAAAATATGCTTCTAGGGGTCAATCCTATTGATTCTGAAATGAAAGAGAATTTCAGCATTGACTTCTCTGGGACGAGGTCGAGACCCTAGAAGGTGAAATTCATATTGAAAAGAAAACACTTCATTACATAATAAACTTTCCAACAAATAAAGTAGCACTGTATTACATATTTTCAAAAAGATTACATTTCTCTCCTACAGCTTTATTTTAAGTTTTCTTTGAGTAGATTTACATACAACATGCAGTGAACATTTTGTGGGCAGAGGATAATGATCACATACAGGTCCCAAGCATATGGTTTTAGTTGTTAATGTATGATTTTGTTCTTAATATAAAAGAAAAAAATAATAAGGCAAAATTCTATGAACTCCTACACTCCGCAATCACGTATACAGCTTTCCCTATAAAATGAGCAAAGCAGCTTTTCAGCAGCCACACCTTGGGGAAGACCAACACAATTAATTAATTGTTCTTTCATATTTTTATCTTGGATGCTCTATATCAAGGGTGCTCAAGTCACACGGTTTTCATTTTCCCTGAAAAACAGAATTTTAGAGGATACATATACAGAAAAAGTGGGTCTGATAGTATTTATTGAACCCTTTTATGTAGTACTGTAATGACACTTTGTAAGCAGATTAGTAGATTAGCTGCAAATAAAAACACTGAAGTGTTCAAGTAAATAACAGAATTAGGAAATGATTATGGAAACATTTTGTCTGAAAGATTTTCTTTTATCTCTTCAGGCTATAAATTTAAAAATGCAATTAGAATGCGTTCAATTTCCCCAATCTCTGTGCAGACGGCTTCTATTTTCCTGTTTTATCATCCAGGATCATTTTGGAAGCAATATCAGAAAGTGAAGGTTTCGATGAGGATGTATTAAATCAACTCAGTTCTATGAGAAAGTATGTAAACCCTGAAACAGTCAAATAAAAGCAAACATACATGTTCTATATGGTTTCCATAATCACCAGTGTTCCCAATTTGTCCTGAAAGTTATGTGAACTTGATAATAATATATGCTATTTAATTAAGGGTAGAATTTAACCTAAAAATCACATGATAGCCCCAATTCTGCAAAATTCATAAGCACATGCATAGCATAACTGACCCTTCCTAGCTTACAAGTAAATGGAAAAGAGATACATATGCAATATTTCTATAGAAGAAATCTGAAACTTTCACATATATAAAGCCATTTTTACAGTATTTATGCGCGCAGAATGAGATTTAGTTATATGAAATGCCTTTAAAAATTATAAACACTTAACATGCTGCTTTTGTTCATTTTGTTTTTGTTATTGCTGAAGTTATATACAATTTGAAAGATTGCAAAGATTGCTTTATTTCCCTAGTTCATGATTTCACTGAGGCATGGAGACACATTTCTCTGTCTCTCTCTCTCTCTCTTTTTTTTTTAAACACATCATAGTTATTTTAAAACCTATGCTATAATTCTGCACTATTACGTTACATTAGTGATTATTAAAGAAAATGTTACATTCTTTTCACATATTAGAGACAAATGGATAATCCTGATTTAACTTAAACCCCTCTCACATCTCTGTATCTATTGAACATGGATTTCATAATTATCTGTTTGTTAAATATTCAGTCATCAAATTCTGCAAATAAAGTCTGTCTGATTAACTCTAGCCCAGTATATGTATACTGGAAAAGCAAATGCTTTCCCTGAGGACTTAGCATATCTATTGCTGTACTATTGCTGTACTACAGTCCCGAAAAGGACGTGAAGATGTGCAGTTGGACAATAATTTCTGGATACTTAAGAGATTGCTCTTGCTGGACTGTAATTTTAAGAAGATCATTCTAATGACTCTTGAGTGCTAACTACTTAGAGCAGATGGGGCACAGGCCTTCTGTGCTCAGTGAGTTAATGTCAGAAAGTCAGAGAAATTGATTTGTACTCTTTGCAAGGTTACACTGTCTTATTTAATTTTATTATGCTTGCTCTTTTAATTATATAAGTGCAGAAAACTTCCTGATTTAATGGAAGGTTTCAGAAATGAGCTTATGCACTATATCCACAACGTTTTGGGTAGCGCTATATGATACTGCAGATGCTATGTTGCAAACCTGCAAGAGTTCTCACTTTTGCTCAAGGTTTGATTGAACGGGTGGATGCTGTCAGCTGAGTCTAATTAGACAGCATCTGTGACAGAAGAGAGAGATATATTTTAGCATTTAGGTGTCAGTTTGAAAGCATGGCCACTTGGACAAATATAGAATAAGTCACTGGTGTAAGCTGCAGCAAGGTAAGGAGCTGTTTTGCTCTTTTCTGATCTAGTGGGACTGGCAGTTTAATATCAGCACTTGACCGTTTCGATGACTAATTAGCTATCCACTAACAGTATTTATAAATGACTGCCTTTTCCAGCTTGCAAACTAATGTGCAAAATAAAATATTTCCCTGGGGATGGCAGAAAAGGAAAAGTTCCATATATGGAAGGTTCTCTCAAACTATTATTTCTGCATAGGTACTGCTAAGTGCCACGTGGCCTCCAGCTCACAGCATAAGGTGATTCAAAGAGCATTTCCTTTAAACGTAGCTCAAAGCAGAGCCACTAGGCCTGGGTCTCACATGCTTCAAAGGTAACACCATTTGTTTCTGGTACCAGTTTATTAATTTCCTAGGAATTTATCAGTGTTTATTTCAAAACTTTAAAAAAATGGGTGAAATAAATCAGTGAAAAAAAAGAATGTCAAGTATTTACTTTATGGGGTAAACATCAGGGATACATGAGAGAGGCCAGGGAAAAGGAAGGATGCCTTGTTAATGAAATCATTACCTTTGATCCCTATTACACAAACTAAACCAGCCTACGTTTCATAAAAGGGGCATCAGGGAGACTCCCACAGGCTCACAGCTGCTTTTTCAAAGTGCTCATTCTCCTGTGCTCTTGGATGGAGCTGACTTTTCCTCTCCACGTCAGCCGAGTCAGGTGGGACACGCACATTCCATGTGCTCCTCGGGGCTGCTCCTCGTGGCCGCAGGGAGACTGGCGTCTGCGGGCTGGAGGGCATGAGGGGTCTCTGTCTGGTGGCAGAAGGAGAAGGAGCTCTGAGCACGTGCCCTCTCTCTGGGTGGTGACAAGATCCTGGGCCCAGCTACTTACAGGGGCTTTCATGGGGTGGGGGGAGCAGATGGGAGGCAAAGGATCATAGAATTCCAGGGCTGGAAGAGACCTCAGGAGACATCTAGTCCAGCCCCCTGCCCAAAGCAGGACCCATCCCAACTAAATCAACCCAGCCAGGGCTTTGTCAAGCAAGACTTAAAGACCTCTAGGGATGGAGATTCCATCACCTCCCTGGGTAACCCATTCCAGTGCTTCCCCACTGGAAATAGTTTTTCCTAATATCCAACCTAGACCTCCCCCACTGTAACTTGAGCCCATTGCTCCTTGTTCTGCATCCGTCACTACTGAGAACAGCCTCTCTCCATCCTCTTTGGAACCCCCCTTCAGGAAGTTGAAGGCTGCTATCAAATTCCCCCCTCATTCTTCTCTTCTGCAGACTAAATAAGCTCAAATCCCTCAGCCTCTCCTCATAGCTCATGTGCTCCAGCCCCCTCAGGATTTTGGTTGCCCTCCACTGGACCTTCTCCAATGCGCCCACATCCTTTCTATAGTGGGGGGCCCAGAACTGGACACAATACTCCAGATGTGGCCTCATCAGAGCCGAATAAAGGGGAATAATCACTTCTCTAGATCTGCTGACAATGCTCCTTCTAGTGCACCCTAATATGCCATTCGCCTTCTTGGCTACAAGGGCACACTGTTGACCCATGTCCAGCTTCTCATCCACTGTAACCCCCAGGTCCTTTTCTGCAGAACTGCTACTTAGCCATTCGGTCCCGAGCCTGTACCAATGCTTGGGATTCTTCTGCCCAAGTGCAGGATTCTACACTTGTCCTTGTTGAACCTCATCTGATTTTTTTTGGCCCAATCTGTCTAGGTCACTCTGGACCCTATCCCTGCCCTCCAGTGTATCTACCTCTTCCCCTAGCTTAGTGTCATCCACAAACTTGCTGTGGGTGAAATCCATCCCCTCATCCAAGTCATTAATAAAGATGCTCAACAAAACCGGCCCTAGAACTGATCCTTGGGGCACTCCACTAGAAACCAACCACCAACCTGACATCGAGCCGTTGATGACTACCCGTTGGGCCCAACAGTCTAGCCAGCTTTCTATCCATCTTCCAGTCCATTTATCCAATCCATACTTCCTTAACTTTCTGGCAAGAATATTGTGGGAGACCGTATCAAAAGCTTTGCTAAAGTCAAGGTATATCACATCCACTGACTTCCCCATATCTACAGAGCCAGTTACCTCATCATCGAAGCTAATCAGATTGGTCAGGCATACTTGTCCTTGGTGAATCCATGTTGACTATTCCTGATCTCTTCCCCCTCTTCCAAGTGATTCAAAATGGATTCCTTGAGGATCCCCCTCCATTTTTCCGGGGACTGAGGCAAGGCTGATTGGTCTGTAGTTCCCTGGATTGTCCTTCTTCCCTTTTTTGAAGATGGGCACTACATTTGCCTTTTTCCAATTGTCCAGGACCTCTCCTGATCTCCACGAGTTTTCAAAGAAAATGGCCAAAGGCTTCGCAATGACATTTGCCAACTCCCTCAGGACCCTCGGATGCATTAAATCCGGGCCCATGGATTTGTGTATGTTTAGCTTTTCTAAATAGTTCTTAACCTGTTCTTTCCCCACTGAGGGCTGCCCACCTCCTTCCCCTACTGCGCTGCCTTGTGCAGTAGTCTGGGAGCTGACCTTGTCTGTGAAGACCGAGGATGCCAGGTGGGGGAAGGGAGTGAGGGTGCCCAGTACTTATGGGAGGCATGCACAGGAAGAGAGGATGCTTGATGGGAAGAGGGGTGTCAGTGTGGGAGGGAAGCAGACAGGGTCTGTAGCCTGGGGCGCTGTCAAGGGGGTAGTGCTCATAGGCAGCAGCCTTCTCTTCTCCATGGCCTGTCACTGCAGTGGTCCGGCAGTCTCAGCAGGCATCTTGCCCATCTTGCATCTCCACAGCTGCAAACCCCACCAACCGGTGTGCACAAGCACATGCCATTCAACGGGCTGTCTCTGAGGTAGGGGCCAGGCCCATTGAGTCGAAGCAGGTACAAAATGCGGGCAGAAATCAGAAAAATCCAAACACTGGATTTTGAAAACCTGGGGATTTTGGGAGGTTTTTGATAACAAACCAACCAGCAAAAGAGCCTACACATAGGCTAGCGAGTCTCTATGCACCGATACTCACTACTCGAGTTACAAGTGCATAACTCTCCCTGCCGAAAGCACACAGATTCCGATTTCACGTCCACTGATAAAAAGCCAGAAAAACTCCACTGATTCCAAATTTGCCCTGGCGTGAAATCCAAATTTGGTCCCTAGAGCTTAAAGTGGAAATTCTGTGCCCTGATGATTTTCTTTGGGCACGGACTTCTCCCCCAGCCTGAGACATGTGGCCTGCACAGAACTGCAGAAGCTTCATTCTTTACACATTTTCTACTTGACTCATTCCTGAACAGAAACACTGTTTGGGAGGAAGATGCTTCAACATGACAGTCCTAAAATCTATTCATTCCAGTAATTTCAGGAACAGGAGACCAGTCTTCTTTCTACCCTAGCTATATCATCCTCTAGGGATGTTAAATATTGGTTAATTGAATAGTCGATGAACCTCATAGATTCTTATTGGTTACTCCACTATTCTGTAGTCCCCGGGGGTGGGGCCGGCAGCCAGTGTGCTCCGGCCCCACTCCCAGAGAGCCCCCTGTATCAGAGGCAGCAGTGCGGGGTGCCAGGCAGGAGCTGGTCTACGAGGGGAGCCAGTTTAAAAACCAGCTGCCCTCGCGGACTGGCTGCCTGTTGCCCTGTGCTTCTGCCTCTGATACAGAAACAGAAGCGTGGGATGGCAGTAGCTGCCATCCAGGATGGGGGTCTGAGCTCCTGAACCTGGCGCAAGCCAGGACGGAGCTGGGCTGCCTGCCTGCCCAACTCCTAATACACTTTAAATGCAGAGCCGTAGCAGGGGTAGGTCAGGGATCTGGCGCAAGCTGGGACTGAGCTGGGCTACTGGCCAGCCTGCTAAAAAATTAACTGGGGTGGGGTGTGTGAGAAATGCGTGTAGTCTATAGTATTAACCTATACGCTTTTGCTTATCCGTTAATCGACTGCACTATTACATCCCTATCATCTTCCAGCCTAATTTTCCCGGCTGCTCAGTATATTTCAATCAAGGTGAGAGGTCAGGAGCCAGAATCTATAACTATCAAACAGAACATTATTTTTGCAATGTGTCCTTAATACCCAGCTATCTGTCAATATTGGCTTCACCTGTCTGTGAGTTTACAATTCATAGACACACACACACACAAAAAAAATCATCACAGCTGGCTTATTTATCCCATTGTGATGGTATTATCTGACAACATACATGCACTCAATAAATCTAGTTCAATATGTATAAAATCATACAAACCTGGGTATCAAAATACTAGGCACTGTACAAAGCAATCAGAAGTGACATGCGCAAAACAACTAACCTAAAAAGAGAAGTCTAGAAGTGATGGATCCACAGATAAGAACAAATATTTTTTCTTATCATTTAAAATTTTCTCTGACTTTTAAAATTAGATATACATTTACTGGATGGGATTTTCAAAGTCTGAGCAAAACAGTGAACATCTAGTGTCTACTGCATATCATGTTCAAGATATTTTTAGAGTTGGTTTGCAAAATTCAACTTAAGTGGGTGAATAAATATAATTTTTTAATTTTAATAATGGCAAAGTTGGGTGAACAGATACTGTCCTAGGATCAAGACATTTTCACAGCGATTTTTCCTAGATTGTGCTAATATAAAAGGTAATCAAAGTCAGAATTCTCACGCCCAGTTCTTGGCTTTTATGTAAGAAGGGCCATACCGGGTCAGACCAAAGGTCCATCTAGCTCAGTATCATGTCTGCTGACGGCGGCCAATGCCAGATGCCCCAGAGGGAGTGAACAGAACAGGGAATCATAAAGTGATCCATCCTGTGACCTATTCCCAGCGTCTGCCAAACACCATTCCTACCCATTGTGGCTAATTGCCATTTTCTAGAACCATATTTTCTCTGTGGTAGTCTTGACTTTATAATCTACCATGAAACATTTTTCTATAGTTTGTTTTTGCAGTTCAAAGGAGAGAATGATTTGAAAATTAAATGAGCATCTAGACTATCAATATACAGCTGACTACAGAAGTAACACAAAACAAATAAGTGCAAAAAACCAAGCAAAATAAAAAAGCTAAATATTTTTTGGTTCATTGACTTTTCTTTCACAGAGAAAAGCCTTAACTCTGAATTATAAACTGGTAGTGAAATTAAGCAAAAACTATAATTGTTATTGCAGCGTAGGTTTGTTTATTTTAAATGATCTTTTAGGATTATAATGTAGATCTTATCTAGCTGTCATACTGACATAATTTCACATCATCCATATTAAAAGATAATAAATTAACTGAAAGGCCTTTTCTGTAGTTACTGGCATATGGCAGTTTTAGTTTATACAATATTTAAAATTTTCTGTTCCTGACAGGAAGGAATAACCTCCAATCTATTTTTTCTAAAGGAACCATGAATAATTGTACATGTACCTGTCAGCTAATTGATCATTTGCCACACTCCTCGGAAAACACAATGATTATGATGATATAATGGGAAACATTATGCAGCATGTGGAATTCTCTAACTGTATTTAAGATAGACACTCACTCACAGCAGTGAAAATAACTATTGGTATGTCTCTGTGGGCAATGAGAACAGTTGCTACAAAGAGTATTACAAGGAACTAAATGGTATCATGTTTCTTAGGAAAGAGGACATGTCAGAGCACACTTCTGAAAACCTGCTTACTTTCTCATTTTATCATGTAATTATAAATGAATTGGAATATAAATATCATACTTACAGTTCAGTATATAATACATAGAGCAGTACAAATAAGTCATTGTCTGTATGACATTTTAGTATGTACTGACTTTGCTTGTGCTTTTTATGCAGCCTATGTTAAAACAAGGCACCTGTCTAGCTGAGTTGATGTACTCCCTGGAAGATCTCTGCATGCCCCCATGGATGCATGTACTCCGGGCTGAGAACCACTGATCTGTTGCTTTAAGCAACTCTCCAATTATCTGTGGCTGTGATAATCAGATGGTAGCTGCTCCACAGTCCCCATTTTCCCTCTTTTTCGCTTTCTGATTCTCCTCAAATCAATGAGTTCTGCAACTCCTGCCTAGAATATGCCCTGAATTACAGCAGTAGCATTCAAAGTGAATGTATTATAGACAGACAGGTCATCTTCTATTAGTCCAACTTCTATATGCACTGTGTCACCCACCAGGTCTATCAAGTTGAGTGAAAAGCCTTTGCAAGCTTGGCCAATGCTGCCATTTATGCCTTATGACGTGAAAGCTCAAGGGTACTTGGGAAATACATTAAACTTGCCGTTATTACATTCTGGTTAGCCATATGCCGTTAAGTCTATTCCGTAGTACAGAAAGAGCTACCAGTCTCATCCTGAGCAGCGCCATACATTCTCCACTAATGCTAACGCCAAAGGGCCGAGAGAGCACAAAACCTTGCAGAAACAGGGGATTAGAGGTTTATTTAAGCATTATGTTGGCACAAAGTAATAAATAAGAGTAAGAGGAAACACGGGTTCTCTGCATTGGAAAGATATTTGAACTGGAATATGTATGTCCTGCAATTTGGTTTAAATTTAAGAAAAAAAGAATTTAGCTGCATTGTGTGTTTTGTATATACACACACACACACACTCAGATGTAATTATGTGCATGTAGGAATCAAATACCAAGATTTACAACACAGAAAAATGTTTTTAACATAATGATGTGTTTTAGAATGTCATCTTAATCTACCTTTAGTTAGTAACCAGTCTGATTTTCTTGAGTATAATTGACATAGAAAATCTCTGTGGATTTTAAAGAATTCCAAAACAGACACCATATGGTAGAGACAAGACCCCCTCATTGTTCATGATTCATTATCTCAACTTTAATTGGTTTAACCCTGAAATTCTAGGACCATATTTGAAATAATGAGGTCTGACAGGTCTAAGGTGAAAAGAAAACAAAACATATAATAAAAACCTCTGAGATTTTCTATTGGTTACAGTTAGCATCTGCAAAATAATTTCCCAGGAGGAATGGAACAGTATTTTAGTTTCATCTGTCTTGCTATCACATAACTCTGTTGTACTTCCTTCCTAGTCTGTGAGAAAATGATTAGAATGATAAGAAACACTTCTATAATTAAAAATGAAATAGACTGGAATGTTAATAAAGGCAGAACTAAAAGCAGTTGCCATAACAACCTGATGCAACTGTGCACTGACATGACAACCTACTTCGTTTTTATAAATATATTACCAGTTGGTGATTTTTTCTCTTCTCTCACTAATCCAAGTTCTCAACATTTTTCACGTTCCCAAAGAATAACCCCCCAGAACTATACCTGGCATTCCACATTTCAGACAAGATGTAAAAATGAAGTGGTGACCAATGAGTGAAATCAAGTATCAGACTCAGCTTTTGTGTCAAATCCAAGCAGTTAAATCACACGCTGACAACCTACATTCCCCTACAATTTTTGTTACACAAAGGGGGTTTCAATTCCTAACCCGAAACACTATGCAGTGCTGCGGAGGGACATTATACGGGCAGGCTGTCCGGGCTGCATTCTGAAGTGATGGTGAGCACAGCGATCCCTTCGCATAATCCGTATCAATGTATGAAGAGTGAGATTAAGCTCTTACACTCAGCTCTGGACGTTAGGGGCGATTGGGGGTGTGTTGCTCCCTTACCCAACTTGCAAAGTGGACAGAACTCTACTTCCCCATCCTCCCCTGCATCCAGACACACAAAGGGTACATCTACACTGCAATACGATTTCAAAATAACTAGCGCTATTCCGAAATAACTTAGTCCGTGTCTACACAGCAGGCAGTTATTTCGAAATCGTGTCGAAATACTGTCGAGCTGGAGGACTTCTTACTCCGACTCCTGTAACCCTCATTGTACGAGGAGGAAGGGAAGTCGGAGGAAGAGCGCTCTATTTCGGAATAAGTGCTGTGTAGATGCTCCCTATTTCGAACTAAGCTACGCAATTGATGTAGCTCAATTTGTGTAACTTACTTTGAGTTAAGCCCTGCAGTGTAGATGCACCCAAACTGAGCATGATTAACTTACTCTTCCACTGAGCAGCATGTGCTGTGGGGAGAGCTTCATTCCCTTGTCTAGCCATGACCCAGAGGGCAGAATCTCACCCTCAGCATTTTAACACTTTATCAAGTATTGCATGCATCAAGCAGCTCACCTCTTCATTGCTGTCACTTCCATAAAAATCATCTTCCATTTGGGCTCCTCTACAGACCCCATCAATGTCCTCATTGAAATCCAAAGCAGGCATGCTGCCTTCTGGTGACATATTTGGGGACTTCCCATGAGGAGCTGATCGAGGCCTCGATGAAAATGTAAAAATCTCTTTATGGTTTATTTGCTGTTCACCTGTTTTCTTGTTTCCACTTTCAGCATCAGTATCCAGAGACAGGGATAAATTACTGCAGGCTGTATTTTGGGCAGCTACTGACTGTCCACTGGAATCCACCTGATAACTGTTACTGCAATTTTCAGGAAATACCCATTCATCTGAAATTTACAAAATGTTGGAGTATAAAAATGTCAGTCAGTGTTCAATAAAATTTTTATTTCAGCATATAACACTTAAATAAACTCTACACAGGAGTGCAATATCAAGGTTATACCTCATAGAGGTTGTTTTGAGAAAACCTTTATTCCCTTATGTTTATAAAGATGGCCATGAAAAAAGTCATGTTGCTTTCTAGAAATCTTGTCGTGTGCCAAAGATTTAACAAAAAAATGTATTGGTCACGCAGTTCATTTGCCGGCAATAGTCTGTTTCAGTTGTAACGATGTACAAGGAATTTACAAATCTGAAATTACAATTAACACCTCTGGCAATTGAGTCCTTTGTACTTCCAGTACAGCATATTTACTATACATGGTCATTGATGGCGTTTTTGATATTAATGTTTTTTGTGAACAGGATTTTCTAAAAAGTCACACATGCTGTGCAGAAAGTGCAAAAAGTTATTTACCCTGCCACCACCACTAACATCACATATTTTGTTTCAAATCCCGAAAAATGGTTTAAATTTAAATATGAAACTAAAGCTCAGCTGAAAAATGGTGTTCTGTGAAAAATGCACAAAGATGCCCATTTCATTGAGTTCTCTGGCACGCAGTGTTAAACTGCCAGGTTTAAAACAAACATAAAACTACTGAAATGAAAAGTCCATTTTTACACTCACCTTGTTAAGATATATTTTACCATTTGGAGTGGTGGTAGAGAAAAAAGTATCAACCTGATTGATTCAGGTGGATCTCAAACAGCATCTGAGAGAAGAATTGCTCAAGTACGCATCAGTCCTTTCTCCTTTAATGAATTGCTCTTCATTAAAGGAGAAAGGACTGATGCGTACTTGAGCAATTGAAGCTCAAGTTACTAGCACTTGAAACTGACTGGCTTCATAAAGCAGTGTTACCATCCCCAACATAAAAATATAAACATCAAAATAAAGTGCTAAATGGTAAGGCTGAAGTAGCCCTTTAATAGCTGCAACAAGCCTTATCACTGCTGAACAGAGCAACAAGAACTGGACTATCAATATAGCATTCAAGCCACTCTGCATTGTTTAACAACATACACAAATGACCCACTCAAGCAGCCTCAGGGAACCGGCAGAGGAGCTACAGGAGCTCTATTGGTAAACCTTGGATTCTGGTCTAACGCAGCCGAGGCAAAGAGGATGAGGAAACTGGAACAAGTAGCAGCTTTGGAGAAATAGCTGTTTGTGACTGGCTTGCTCTAGAATAGTTGTGATTTTTGCAATGCTATTCAAACTGGCTATCGACAAAAGAAGGGGCCAGTCCTACCAGACTCCCATTGAGGTAGGGGTAGGAACTTAACTTTAAAAGGCAACTTCTACCACAAACTGGCCTGAGGAGATGGAGAAACGATATCAATTACTCTACTTGTCTTGTATCAGAGGGGTAGCCGTCTTAGTCTGGATCTGCGAAGGGGTCTTTGCCCACGAAAGCTTATGCTCCAATACATCTGTTAGTCTATAAGGTGCTACAGGACTCCTTGTCACTTCTACTTGTCTTGTACGTGAGTTACCCCTAGTATATCAATAAACTGCTTTGCTTAAGGACAGATTGTCTTAATGTCCCTTTAAACTAAAGCCTATGAGATTCAGAAGCCCAAGACATTTTCCAGTAATCTCTTTAGACCAAGTTGATAAAGACTGACCTAAAAAATCAAGGTACACTAAAGTACCATTTTCAAAAAAAGTCTACATCTAGAAATTATGCAGAAATCAAGTATTTTTCCTTTGCATGACAAAACAAAGAACCCAGGGATCTAAACTACAGTTGCATCTCTGTGAGTTGAGTAACCAAATACTTTTTCTCATTTGTTAAAAAAACTTCCAGACAATTTTTCCAGGAGCCATGTCAAATATGTGAAAATTCCAACATTCTGGAGGTGTTTTCATCTCCTGTGTAAAATACGATAGATTTCTGTGCTGACCCATGCCTACAAGATCAGCTGGGTCTTTGAAAGAAATTCTCCATTCTGTGCTAATCTAAAATTACTTCAAGATTTTCTGATAGCACATTTGTTCTCAAGAAAGACAAGTTGGGTGGGGTCCAAAAAAGGATATTACCTCACCCAACTTGTCTCTCTAATATCCTGGGACCCACAGAGCTGTAACCAAACTGCATATATTTCTCTGTCAGACAAGTAGAAATTAATGCTAGCTATTACTCAAAGTGGTACGTTGAAGGCATCAGAGAAAACACTCATTTTCTTTCTACTTTTCTACAGTACTAATAATCTTGCACAGATCATTTCTTAGTTTCTAGATATAGTCACTATATTTTAGTATATATTTTAAAAACTCTGTTGTTTAAAGTAATCTATCTTAGTAGCCTTCCTCAAAGAATACTGAAATATAAGAACTTGCTTTCATGATGCTCTAGAACTAAACATATTTGAGGACTTACTTTTTTCAACATATTTGATTCTGTAGTTTTTTGGAATAAAAAAAAAATCTTACTCTAACTAAATACTTTAAAGGCAACACTAAAGCTATGGTGCATGCTGACTTGCTCTCTTCTAGACTCAGCACCACAATTCACCTCATTCCATGCTGATGTAAATATATCCTAGTTTCCTCTAGGCCCTGGGAGTGAAAAGTTGCTATTA
>JANRFK010004440.1:46951819-46964294 GCA_030068395.1 Apalone spinifera | reverse complement strand
GGGGAAAGGGGCTGTCCTGGCTCTGAGCGTGATCCCTGTGCTGTCCGGTGGAGGCAAGTGGGGAGCTGAGGTGGCTCCTGGGCCCACTAGGGGTGGACACAAGAGGAAAGCCAGGTCTGGTCGGGGCTTTCTTCACCTCGCCCCATCCCATGCACCCAAAAGCCGGAGCTGGTGCTCCAAGCCTTACGGCTGCGCGGGCTCCCCACTCTATGGGGGAGGAAGGAGGGCCGGAGCTCCCACCGCGGACCGCATATGTCACTCAAAATCGGCTCGCGTGCCACATCTGGCATGTGTGCTGTACGTTGCCGACCATTAGTCTAGCAGCATTACCGACGCTGCCACTGCTTGCTGGGCTAAGCGAGACCATTTAGGGGGAAATTAGAGCTAAGTAACAGCACAGAATGCTGAGAGGTGGGACTGGTGTAAACAGACTTTATGGGACAGCAGGAAACTTGGCCACACCCCCAAAAAGTGGACATTCAGCTAACTCAAATCATGCCGAACGCTGGATGTTTCTGGACCAGAGAATTATGGACTAGCGAGGTTCAACCTGTATTACAAGTTTAAACCACTCAGCTTTAAAACTGAAAGTGGGTCCATGCTGGCACTATAAATATTAAAACCAAAAATGATCATCTGGGATGAGTAAAAGTTTCAAATTTCTTAATGACTGGGGTTTTTTTGGTGTTAAATTGAATAAGGTTTAAAGAATAATGTAATTCCCTTCCTTTAATCATGAAAGCTTGGAGGTTTTTTATTTATGCACTGCTCTGGTGCTCTTTGTTTAATCCTGAAAATCTTTATCAATGCTCGAAAGCAATTCTATTGCACAGTGGTTGATTTCCATAATCCCCTGCAGCACAGACATTCATATTTTATGTGAACTGGTTCAGAATCCTTTAAAATTTACAAGAGAGAGAGTTTCTTACCCTGGATAGAACAGAGATGTAAAGTAACACAAAATGAGTTGCCATACCATTGATTACCTCAGATCTTTTTTTGCCAGCATTTTTAAACCTAACCTTCTCCATCCATTCTTGTCTCGGATGGTTCTTCTGGTGGACGAGGCTGCATGATGTGCAGATCTGCTGTTTCATTAACATTTGAGTAGGGGAACCCCCCCCAAACTTTCACTTTGAAATAATGATTGTAAGTAAGTAAGATTGTAAGTAGAAATTACATAACGTGTTTAACACATTCTCAGGGAATAATACTGGAAAGAACAGTTTATTGGTGTGTAGAGAAGATTTTTCATTATGTGACATTTTACTTGTAGGGAGATTTCCTAATTATAGATATTGTATAGCTCATCTGTTTGTGTCTCTACTAACATTAATCATTATATTGCAATATTTTAAAGAAAGGTAAAAACTATAATATGAGAATGGATGATTTTCTGGTGGAAAATCCCCTTCAGGTCTTGTCCCACATGCACAACTTGGGAATCTGCTTCTGAAATTTTTGCTGTGTGTTTACTGCAGCACCCTAGAGGAATTAAAGGCCCAATGCTGCTGCAACGGGCCATTCCATATTCTTGATGGGAATAAGCTTATGAATATGATATACTGGCCACTGAGCTAGATGGACCGTTGGTTCGACCCAGTATGGTTGTTGTTATGTTCATAGCTGGAATATGCTTTATGAGAGATACTTCATGTGAGATATCACTGGAAAGGTTCTAATTTCTGATTTTTTGTATACATGTATCAGAAATATGAGGTGTAAACCTTTGTTATTGTAGTCATGCTATGTGAGGGACATCAGTAACACTTTAGCTACTTGATGGCCTAGTACTCAGGACAATGATCTGTAAATAGACTTGTTTTTCATGTAAGCCTGGGAGGAGGAGCTATGGTGGGTCTTACCAAGACATATGGCCATACCACCCACCACATTCTACAGGTCACTATCCATGGATCCCATTGAGCAGTACCAAAAGAAACTGCACTACATCCCCAAGAAATTCCCTGAATAACACAGGAACAGCTCTACAAGGACATACCTCTAGAGCCTTGACCATGGGTATTCTATCTCCTACTCAGATCCATAAACCTAGAAATCCTGGATGCCCTATCATCTCAGGCATTGGCACTTTTACAGCAGGATTGTCTGGCTACGTAGACTCTCTCCTCCGACCCTACGCTACCAACACTCCTCTCTATCTCTGAGACATCACTGACTTCCTGAGAAAACAACAATCCATTAGTGATCTTCCTTAAAACACCATCATGGTCTCTTTGGATACAGCAGATTTCTCCAGCTACACAAAGACAGACTGCAAGCTGTCAGGAACCACGTCCCCGGTGATGTCAAAGCATAGTTGGTTGCTGAGCTTTGTGACTGTCCTCTCCCACAAACATTTCAGATTTGGGGACGATTTATATTTTCAAGTCAGCGGCACTGCCATGGGTACTGGCATGGGCAATGGCACGGGCACTGGCACTGGCATGGGCCTGGCCCCACAGTATGCCAACATTTTTATGGCTGACTTAGAATAACAATTCCTCAGCTCTTGTCCATCCCCAACTGCCCCTCCTGTACTTGCACTACCTTGTGACAGCTTCATCACCTGGACACAGGAAGGAGGCTCTTGAAGAATTCACCTTGAATTTCAATCATTTCCACCCCCCGCCATCAACCTCAGCCTGGACCAATTCACAAAAGAGATCCACTTCCTGGGCACTACAGTGCAATAAAAAAGTGATGGTCATATAAACACCACCCCATAGCAGAAGTTTACTGACCACTATTCTTACCTACATAGCTCCAGCTTTCACCCAGAACACATCTCACAATCCATTGTCTAAAGCCAAGCCCTAAGATACAACTCCTTTTGCTCCAATCTCTAGGACAGAGACAAACACCTAGAGGATCTCTATCAAGCAATTATAAAACTACGATATTTACTGGGGACATGAAAAAACAAATTGATAGAGCTAGAAGGGTACCCAGAAGTCATTTACTATAGGACAGACCCAACACAGAAAGCACCAGAATTCCAGTGGCCATCACCCACAACCACCACCTAAAACCTCTCCAGCACATCATTAAAGATCTACAATTTATCCTAGATGATGATCCATCACTCTCACAATCTTTGGAGGCAGACCAGTTCTTGTTTATGGACAGTGCCTAACCTGAAACAAATACTCACCGCCAACGTACACACGACTCAACAGAAACACGAACCCAAGAACCAAACCCTGCAACAAACTCCATTGCCGACTTTGACCACATGCCTACCCTAGGGACACCGTCACACAGGACCTAACCACATCACCACCATCACCACTGGGGCTCATTTACCTGCACATCTACTAATTGGACATATGCTAACATGTGCCCGCAATGCCCCGCTGTCATGTACTCTAGCCAAACTGGACTGTCTACACAAAATAATAAATGGGCACAAATCAGATATTAGGAGTGGTAACATTCAGAAACTAGTAGGAGAGCACGTCAGCCTCACTGGACACTAGGTAACAGATTTGAAAGTTGCCATACTTGAGCAAAAAAACCTTCAAAAAGAGACTGTAGCGTGAAACTGCACAGCTGGAATTCATATGCAAAAGACAATATCATTCTGGGTCTGACCAAACACGGAATATCCCCCTTTTGATATTCTCAACTTCTTAACTGTTGGCAATGGGCCACATCTACCCTGATTGAATTGGCCTCTTTAGCACTGGTGCTCTGCATAGTAATGCAATATTCCTATCTTTGCATGTATGTGAATATATATATATATACACACCTGTGAAACTGAAGTTTCCACTTCATGCATCTGACAAAGTAAGCAACCAGCCCACAAAATCTCATGTCCAAAGCAACATGTTAGCCTTCTGGGTGTCTCAGGATTCATCGTTTTTGCTGAAACAGACTAACAAGGCTACCCCTTTGAATTGTGGATGATGTATTTTTCCACAAGAGCAGAGGGAAAGTTGAGACTCCACACAAAGGATTTCTGGCTTTTGCAAAACCTATTTAAGGGTGGGGAGTGAGGTAAACTTGGTCGTCAGCTCTCCTTGGCTACCCCACCCAAGATGACTGCAGTTCAGCTAAGACTGAACTGGGGAAAGATCTGGACCAAGCTGGAAGGCTTTACAATCTGAAAGAAGCTTATTAGAAAAACTTTGAGGCTGAGATATCCCACATACCCAGTTTTGTAGTGTATTAAGCTTAGCTTGTGTATTGTTTTATTCTGTTTAGTAACCAACACTGTTCTGTGTGCTATCTCTTATGACCACTTAAATCCTACCTTTTATACTTCATAAAATCACTTTTGCTTATTAATTAACCCAGTGTAAGGAATTGCTACTGGGGGGGAAGGAGGGTTAGGAGTCTGTGCACCTCTCTCTTTACAATGAAAAAGAGGGTGAATTTCAGGAGGTTGTGCTGTGCAGATCTCTATACAGCATAAGATGGATTTATCTGGGGCGTTGGCCTCTAGAGGGGCTGGGTATCTGACTGCTGGAGACAGGTGTCTCTCGCTGGGCTGTTTTCAGTTAAGGTCTGAAGCTTTGGGGGCATGGCCCAGACCCTGTGTCTGTGCTGTAGCAGACTAGCGTGTCAGACTCAACATGACAGGGTACTGGGGGCCCAAGGGCAGGAAAAAAAGGTTCAGTGGGACCCAGCACCACAGGGGGCCTGAACCCATCACAGCTGCAAAGCTCTCATTGATGTCAATGGTATGGGATCGTGACTTGGATGAGTCTTTCAAACTGCTTTAACAATGGAGTCTATTTACATAGTGACCAGTTTCCTTGGCACTTGACTACTGGCACGTTCCCGTGCAGCAAGCTATGGTATGAATCTGCAATGTGCCGGCATGATGTGCAATAACATGCAATAATCTTTGCTATGGCATAGCACAAGTCCCAGAGTGATGTAACAGGGTCCACACAGCACAAGTGGCACAACAGGCTGGTGCACTACAGAGTAACGCCCCGGCTTGCTGAGCAGTAATTTATTGTGAAGATAAGCTCTTAGCTATTTCTAACCTTTTGATATTTGTGATTAACAACATTATACTCTCCACAACACAGACTCGCAGGCTGGATTTGTTGCCAAAGAAATGAACACAGTTACATCCACAAGAGCTTTGCTAAAAGCACAATAAGGCTGCAAAGTCAAACACTTGAGCTATGAATTGCCAGAATTAAAGGTGGTTGTGAATTATTTATTCATCCACCTTGCGCACACATCATATATTCACAGAGTATAACATCAGAAGGCACCATTGAATCAACTAGTCTGACATCCTATTCATCAGGGGCCATAAGATTTCACCTGCACAGAGTCCAAAAACTTGCATTACTCTTGCCGAGCATAACGTACGCGGTTTGAGGAAGAGTCAGGAATAGAACCGAGTTTTTCTGAGTCTCCGTCTGATACAAACACAGGAGAGTGTTCTCTCTCTTTCTGCAAACCTCTGCCTCATTCACTATCCCCCTGGAATACACTAAATTAAGTAGGATACTTTTGCACCAATAGTATACAGTTACGTAGCAGCAGGATACTGTGTTCTTCAGGAAAGAGGAAGATACACTGTATGCCTTTTTCCAGTGGTTTACTTAACTAGTAGCTAGTCAACAGAAGAGTGCAGGTGGTCAGGATTACTAGGTGTTAGTTCTTATTCTTGAAGGCAGCATTTGTCTGCTAGTGGTTACAAGCAGTACAGCCAAACATGCAGATTCCTTCTGAAATGTAGCATTCCGAGTGGATGAGACTTGGGTTTTCCATATTAGAGATGTGCTCTTAGTTCCAGCTGTTTTAGAGAACGACTTGTGTAAATGCTCAGTCACGCCAGGAGTGCATATGCGTTATTATGCCTGCTTTTTTCTAAGACAGGCGGTATGAAGTATTGCTCAATAATGAAGGCTATGAAGTGAATACAATTATTAGCAAGTCAGCGGAGGAGCTTAGGCTAGAATTCATGGCCTCCTGGATCCCAGCACAGCATACTTTCTTCTTGATCAAACAATGTGTTGCAGCTATTGCTTTGCTTGTGGGCTATTTGGAGCCAGATAGGGATTTTCTTAGAGTTAGGAGGAAGCTCAGCCAGCCTCTTGTACTTTGGCCACATAGGGATGACTTTTCCTGAAGATAACAAAAGTATCTCACTGCCCCCACAGGTATCCCCCTCAAAGCATGGAGGTATTGGAACTCTTCACGTAGATGGTTAGAAAATTTTTTAACACTGGTAAAGCATCCTAGTTGCCCCCAACTTTTTCAGAAATGGCAGAACTATCTTCACTGAAACTTTTAAAAATAATTCCGCCTAGAGCAAACCTGGAAATCTTTTGCTGAGATTATTAAAGTCTGGCAAAGTTGTATGCAACTGAAAATAATGGGGTTTATAATGGGAAAGTGTCAGGCATTCTTAAAATGACCAGCTCTGCCTATAATATCATCCTCACCATTATGATTTCAGTCATGGGATTATCAAATAGGAAGACAGGAGAGTTTGGGAAGGAACAAACATTGTCTACCCCAAGCGTCTTCAATAATTAGCAAACTTCACAAAAAGATTACTAAACTCAAGAGATGAAGAGACTCACATTTAAGTCAGAGGCATGTGAAAGCTTTTATAGCTGAAAAGTGGCTTTACACAAGCTGTTTGATATTACTGCAATAAATCAGTCATCACGTACAGTTCACTTTAGTGTCTTACCATTATGACTTGTAATTGGATTTGTCTGGTGAATATTTTCTTTGTCTCCTTGATCAAAAGGCTCACAGAATGGTGAGGGAGATGGTTCAGACTTCTTCGTATCTCGTATCGACTCGCTTCCTTTTTCTAATGTCAGCTGTTGGCATGATCTGCTATTTCGGCTACCCAAGGACTTTATTATCTTAAGAAAACAAATACTGAATGAAAGGGGATGTAACAGTTTTAAAATCAGTCTCCAAACTACGCTAAAACAGATTCCGGATTACATTTATTTTTTATAGTCGATTTTCCTCGTTCTTTTTTTTTTTTTTTTTAACATTAACTTTGTAGGAAAAAAATCATGGCACTTCTTCCTTGTTTGGGGACACTTTCTCACTGTTAGCCCAATGCCTGACATCTCTAAAATCCTGGCTCCACTCAGTACTCTTTCGGGCAGGGGGTTTCAAACCTGGGTGGCAGACCAGCCAGGGAAAGCCCCTGGAGGGCCCGTGACTCTTTGTTTAGTCTAAAGCTCCGCAGCTCCCATAGGGCCTGGTTTGCCATGTCCAGCCAAGGGAAGCTGTGGAACGCAGTGTCCTAACAAAGCGCCACGGGCCCGCCCGGCGCTTTCCCTGGCAGATCCATGACCCAAGTTTGAAACCCCCCGTAAAACACATTTTAGGATTCTGCTGAGCAAAGTGAGTTTCTGAAAAAACCTGGGATCTTGATGGTGCTGGCATCTGGGTTAATGACAGACCGTGACCAAAGCAACTGTTAGATACTTTTTGAGCAAAGGTTCAGACACTGAAGATAAGAGAGAGAACTGTGTGTTGGGAAAGGGAAGGAAAAATGAATAGGAGAGGGAAGAAATTGAGGCGATGGAAGATGAAGGACATGCGCTGGATTAGGTCCTGAGTTGCTGGGCAGGTACCATAGGGACAGGGAGATGCTGATGCCTCTTATGGTGGCGAGAAGCCCAGAGGCACGCCGTGATAGGAGAGAAACTTTAAAAGGAATGAGGTGACATGACTTGTGGGACCACGCATTCTCTGTTGCGAAAAGCTACAAATAGGAGGCTACTATTGAGCAGAGACCAGTGTCATTTTTTGAGGTTATAGGAGCATGGGTGATCCCTTAGAATGCATTTAATGTGTGATGGGGCCCTGCAACTTATTGATCATTCACATTTTGAACACACTGTTTTTATATGGAACCAATTGAGGCACCTTATAAGTTATTAAACAGACTTAGAACCCTAATTTTTAATCCCTTTCCCATCACAAGAACCACTGCTCTTCTCTGGAGGAGCTAGTTTCTCTCAGCCTCCCTTGCTGAAGGCATTCTGCTGTGACTAGGGCAGGTGCTAGGGAGCTTTGGCTCGCAGCCTGTCAGGGTAAGCTTCTGGTGAGCTGCGAGACATTTGGCTTGTGTTGACCACCCACAGGCCTGGCCCCCTGCAGCTCCCAGTGGTGGCCAGCACATCTCTGAGGCTGTGGCACTTCCCGACACTCCCATTAGCCAGAAAAGGCGAACCATGGCCCCTGGGAGCTGCGGGGCTCCATTTCTGCTTCATTCCGACGTTTAGTTACAAAAACAAAATCAGCACTTTGACAATAAATAAATGTTCTCAAGACACAAGAACTGAATTCTGAAGAAAGCCTTCTTGCAAAACTATAGTTCTTTCGTTGCAGTCAAACAATCCGGAGTTTGGCTCCCAAGAGATAACTGCAGTTGCTCCTGTCGGGTAAGTGGTACTGGTTTTGATACTTTAACGCTTCTTCCTACCTCTCCAGATGCCCTTGCGCTGAATCTTTTCCCAGAAGGTGGAGGTGGTCCAAGGACCTTGGATCCAAATGCAATGTGACACACATCTTGATTTTTATTGTTATGTGTACTGCCTTGTCCTCTGTTAATTAACTGGTCTACTTAAAAAAACAAAAAAAGACACCTTTTCAAACACGATTCTTAGACTGAGCATATTTATAAACATGATATATCACAGTATACGACACAGTAGCAAATTCTCATTTCTTCATTCTTATATTTCTATTCATTTAAATAATTATTTCATAAATCATACAGGAAAAATCATGCTTCCAAAAATAATTATGTTTCTTGCTAATACAACAACAGGCATATATATTATTGCTGACAAAACACATATGTATCTTTTCTTTTCCATTTGATAGTGCACCCACTGCAACAGATACTATAAACACATGGAATAGTCAGAAACTATTATATCATTGTTATATATGTTTTATGTACCTTAATGGGTGAGGCATTGTATTCTGGCTCAATGGGGGAGTTACAGTTTCCTGCGGGTACTAAAATCACTGGGGAGTGCTGGGATATCATTAAAAGGAATTCAATAGCAAACCCTGGACTTTGAAAGAAAAGGCCATGTTTAAAGAAGATAAGCAATGCTGACAATAAAAGATCATCACTTTTTCCCATAACTCCTCCTCTAACAATTAAGGGCAGAAAGATAATACACATGTATTGACTTATACCATTGACATAGAAGAATTGTTAATAGCAAGATTAAGAGCTTTGATAGCTATATTTTTAATAATTTATAATTATGCATAGTGAATGAGTTCTGATGAGGTAACACTGAGGCCAAGTCCTTGTTGGCATAAGTGTGGCTTTGTCAATTCATCCTTTACAGACTGGTTAATATGCTTAAAATGCTATTGCTATTAGGTGAAGGTCACATGTTGTGTTGGAAGACAGAAGCAGGAATACATATTATGTAATGATAAATTACCTTCTTTTTTTTCCTGGGAAAACCGAGGGTAGGGTGACACAAAAACAGCATGACCAAGAAATGGCAAAACCAAGAGGAAAAGTACAGAATTTGGGTAATCGAGGTTTGTACATGTGTAATGTCTGGGTTACCTAAATCAAAAGGGTTGATGTGCTAAAAGTCTATTGGATAAAGACTATATCATCTGTAATATAAAAAGTGTAAAAGATCTCAGGGAACATGGACCCAAAGGCTATGTCTAGACTACATGGCTCCGTTGACAGAGCCATGTAAAATAGTTTATTCGGCATAGTCAAAGAAGGCTATACCTTCTTTACGAGGCATACCGGAGAGGTCGACAAAGGCTTCCTTTGTCGACTGTGCCACATCTAGACTGCCGTGCTGTGCCGGATCGGCTGATCATCGGCACAGCGCAGCAACCATTTTTATTTTAATGAAGCGGGGATTATTTGAATCTCCGCTTCTTTGACTATGCCAAATAAACTATTTTACATGGCTCTGTCGATGGACCCATGTAGTCTAGACATAGCCAAACTGGAAAATACCAGACCAGAAAGGACCAGACCAAGGGATCAGACAAGGTAGAAGAACTTCCAGGTGCCCCAGAATGTGGTCACTTGGACCCTATACCAATCTTTCTTGTCTTATTATTTGTCTGGCAAAACTGGACATGCAGACACTATTAGTGGCCAGCGCCCGCCTTTTGGCCCTGTGTAGGAAGGAAGGGCTTCCAGCTGAGAGGGGTAGGGATGACTTGGCCCATATCTTGGCAGAGGACATCTCTTCCCCCTTCCCATCCTCCCGCTCCCCTCTGGTTTGTCCCTTGCTGCCCCTAGAAAGGCAGCTCACAGCTCCAACCTGCTGTTGGCCACCAACATAACCCAAACACCTCTTGCCCCCCAGTTACTGCGTGGGCAGGAAGTATCCAGGATGCATTCTGCACCAGGGATGTGCCTCGCCGAGGGGGATATGGAGTAGCAGCGCAGTTGGGGGGCACAGCAGGAGAGGACAGTGAAAGAGGGAGCATATAAAAGGACGATGGGCGGGCAACAGAGGCAACATGTAACAGGCCACAACTTGCCAGCACCCACCAGCCACCACAGCAAGCAGCCAGTGCTGGCTGGAAAAGGAGGAGATGAGGGGGCCTGCTGGCCAAGAGCTGGCGTGCAGCAGGAACTGCACTGAAAAACCACAAGGGGGAGTGGCCAGACCTGCACTCTGCACTTTGCCCAACCTCCAGCCTTGTGCTCCTACCCCCATCATTAGCCAACGGACCCACAACACCCACCACGCTGATGGCAGGGTGGCTGGTGAGCAAGGATCTGATCACCAGCTCTAATGGGAGGGGAGAGAGAGAAAATAAGGATAATTTCCTCATTTTTAACACAAAGTAGGGACACCTGCAGGAGGGCTTAAATATGGGACTGTCCCTTTAAAACGGCACACCTGGTCACCCTAATACTGAGCCGCCACATTTTCAACACCTGGGCTCCAGCCCTCCGAATACTTACATACACAGGTAATTTTCCAGGTAATTTTCCAGCACAATTTTTTACTCTATTTTTCTCGCAAACATTTAAAAGTAATTTTCTCACAATTTTTTTTCAAAAACTTCAAAATTTTGACCAGCTAACAAAAACTTAGTTTCATAGCTGGTCAAAAAACAAACTAAACCCAACCAAACAAATCAATGGAGATTTTTGCTGAAACTGTCTTGTGGAGAAGGATGGGTAAGTAGACAATAGCTCATCTTTAGAGAACAATAATTGTAGGTAAGGCCCTTTACAAAAAGATTTCCCAACGATTCTTATTTCATTGGCTCTCTGCTGTTAAAAATCTCAGATGTCTTAGCAATAAGATATTGCAGCTCAGAAAGAAAACGTTACCATAATGTGGTGTTAAGGAAAAGAGACAGAGCATTCTCCCCTCTTCCTTTTTAGCACGGCTAAGTTAACACTGCATTTCTTTTTTGAGACGTGATCTTTCTGTAAAACAATAAAATAATGCCAACACAGCTGTCTGAGAGTCTCTTTTATACTTTTTACAATAAACAAACAGTTTAAATTTAAATTCAAATTACTTTAATTTTTAATTTTCAGCTAGAAAATTTCAACTAGTCCACATATTTACTAGTCACTAGCATGATTTCCTAGTATTGCTCGGAACCAAAGCAGCTCCTGTATGGCAAGAGCTCCTTATTCTCTTCTTCCTGAAGTGACATTCAGTTGCTGCTAACAGCTGCCATCTCAATATATTAGATGACCTGTTCAGTTTACTGTTAATTTCTATAATTTGCTGACTACTTTGGGATGCCTTTTGCCCACGCACCAATTAAAAAAGCTGATTAACATGAAAATTCTCTGTTTATGTTCATATTAATTGACTGCAATTAACTGCCTAAATCAACACATACCAGTCATCTGCGACAATGAACAAATATGTGCAGTTAAAAGAAGACATGACCAAAAAAATAATCTGAGCTTTTGATTAGTAAAACAAACCACACCAAAGTTTACTGGATAAAAAGCAAAAGTTGCTAATGAAACTGAAGCTTAGACTTATCAAAGCCTCCATTTGCAGGAGAGTCTGATTTTTGAACTTTGAAAGGAATGTCTGGGAGAACTCATATTATATTCATAGTACAAGGTTAAAAACAAAGATTAGATTAAATCTGTAGCTCAAGGCATTTCATTTTCTCTAGTTAGCGAAACCCAAAACTTTGCATAGGTCAGAGATGTTACCATTAATTATTTTACTACGTTACCAAGGGCTATCTGCCTTTGTAGTTAGATAGGAAAACCTGAGGGCTCACCGTCTAATTGTCCTTTTTAAAATAAACATTCATTTTTCTCTCTTGATACATCACTCTCATTATTTTAGTCATTTAATTTTTACATCCCCCTTATCCAAAGCCTGACCAAAAAGTGCTGATTTTTCATCTATTGTCATGGAGAGCTCAGACTCCAGGCTTTTTGCTGCTATCTAATAATTAGTATGAAACTTTTCACCAGAACTTTGGCTTTACTATTTCTCAGGAAAAAATATGACAGATA
>JANRFK010004440.1:46922484-46940705 GCA_030068395.1 Apalone spinifera | reverse complement strand
GTATTTTTCTTTCAGCCATCTGGCAACCCTAGTCCACCATGGGGCTGGCTCAATTCCTGCTGCATGAAAAGTGCCTCCAGGCAAACAGCAGGAACAACAAAGGTGTGAATTCTTCCCCGGCCCACACATGTAGTTCCTTTTTCCACAGTGGGTGGGGTCTTGAGTGGGCTGCTTTTGGACTGTTGCTTCCCCTCTATTTGGTTTCCTTGGATGTGCTCAGGGATAGAAAGCTGGCGAAAAAGCAGGGTGCTCAAGGGAAAAGCAAAGGGGCAGCAAGTTGTGGAAAGTTGCCAAAAATTATATTATCATAAGAATGATCATGCTGGGTCAGAGCGAAGTATCCTGTCTCCTGACAGCGGCCAATGCCAGATGTCCCAGATGGAATGAACAGAACAGGGAACCATCAAGTGATCTCTCCTTCGTCACATATTCCCAGCTTCTGACAAACAGAGGCTAGGGACACCTTTCCTGCCCATCCTGGCTAATAGCCACTGATGGACCTAACCTCCAGGAATCTATCTAGCTCTTGTTTGAACCCTGGTAAAGTCCTGGCCTTCACCACATCCTCTGGCAAGGAGTTCCACAGGTTGACTGTGCGCTGAGTGAATAAATACTTCCTTTTGTTTGTTTTAAACCTGCTACTACTTATCAATTTAATTTGATGACCCCTAGTTCTTATGTTATGGGAACAAGTAAATAACTTTTCCTTATTTACTTTCTCCACACCAGTCATGATTTTATAGACCTCTGTCATATTCCTCCATACCCATCTCTTCTTTTCTAAGCTGAAAAGTCCCAGTCTTACTAATCTTTCCTTATATGCCTTCCATACCCCTAGTCATTTTTGTTGCCATTTTCTGAATGCTCTCCAATGCTAAGATATCTTTTTTTTTTAAATGAGGTGACCACATCTCCATGCAGTATTCAAGATACAGGTGTGCCATGGGTTTATATAGAGACAATAAGATATTCTCTGTTTTCTTCTTTATTCCTTGTTTAATGATTCCTAACATTGTTTGTTTGCTTTTTTGACCTGCTGCTGCATACTGAGTGGATGTTTTCAGAGAACTGTCCACAATCATTCCAAGATCTCTCTCTTGAGTGGGTACAGCTAAATTAGTCCCCGTCATTTTATACTTAAAGTTGGGCTTATATTTTCCAATATGCATTACTTTGCATTTATCAGCATTAAAATTCATCTTCCATTTTGTTGCCCAGTCATCTGGTTTGGTGAGATCCTTTTGAAGCTCTTCACAGTATGCCTGGAACTTAACTAATGTGAGCAATTTGGTATCATCTGCAAATGTTTCCACCTCACTGTTTATCCCTCTCTCTAGATCATATATGAATACATTGAATAAGATTGGTCCCAGTGCGGACTCTTGAGGAACACCACTAGTTACCTCTCTCCAGTTTGAAAATAGACCATTTATTCCTACCTTTTGTTTCCCATCTCTTAATTGGTTCTCAGACCATGAGAGGACTTTCCCTCTTACCCATGACATCTTATTTTGCTCAAGAGACTTTGGTGAGGAACCTTGTCAAAGGCTTTCTGGAATCTGAGTACATCATATCCACAGGATCCCCTTTGTCCACATGCTTGTTGACCCCTTCAAAGAATTATAGTATTGAAGAGGCATGATTTCACTTTACAGAAACCATGTTGATTTGTCCCCAACAAATTATGTTCCTCTGCGTGTTTGAACATTCTGTTGTTTGCTATAGTCTCAACAAATCTGGCCAATACTGAAGTTAGACTCACTGGCCTCTAATTGCCAGGATCATCTCTAGAGCCCTTTTTAAAAATTGGTGTCACAATAGTTATCCTCCAGTCATTTAGTATAGAAGATGATTTAAAGAATAGGTTGCAAATTACAGTTAGTAGGTCTGCAGTTTCACATCTGAGTTCTTTCGGAACTCTTAGGTGGATGCCATCTGGTCCTGGTGACTTATTACTGTTGAGTTTATCGATTTGTTCCAAAACCACCTCTAATGAGACTTCAATCTGGGACAATTCCTCAGATTTATCACCTTGAAAGAATGATTCAGGTTTGAGAATCTCCCTCACGTCCTCAGTGGGAAGACCGAAGCAAAGATTTCATTTAAATTCTCTTCAGTGACCTTATCTTTCTTGAGTGCTCCTTCGATCGTCATTCTATTACTTTTTGAGTGTTTAGCTAACTGTTCTTCAGATTTCTGTTTGGCCTTCCTATGTATTTTTACATGTCATTTGACAGATTTTATACTCCTTTCTATTTTCCTCACTAGGATTTAACTTCCACTTTTTAAACTATACTTTTTTATCTCTCTCTGATTCTTTTACTTGGTTGTTAAGCCACAGTGGCTCTTTTTTATTCTCTTGCTGTGTTTTATTAATTTGGGGTATATATTTAAATTGAGTCCCTGTTATGGTATCTTAAAAAGTCTCTATGTATCTTTCAGGAATTTTACTTTTGGCACTGTACCTTTTAATTTCTGTTTAACTAACCACATCATTTTTGTGTAGCCTTTCTAAAATTAAATGCCACAGTGTTGGTCTGCTGTGATGTTTTTCCTGCCACAGGGATATTAAATTTAATTATACTAGGGGACTACATCCACTGCTCTTTACACTTGCCAAAGCTGGTATTATGAGCTTTCGTGGGCACAACCCACTTCTTCAGGTGAGTGGAGTCAGGTGTCCAGGATACAAATAAATAGCAGAAAAAGAAGGGGGATTGGGTGGGAAAGAGGGGGAAAATCCTTGTCATTTAAAGTGTCCATGCTAAATGGGTCTAATAGAGTGGGCTGTAAGTGCCCGATACTTCACATTTGATGTTATTTGGCTGTTGAATGTAACAGCCCATACAGTTTATGTCTTTGTTCATACCGTGGTTAAATGTATCAAGTTTTCATATGAAGGCAAGTTCTGCAGTTTCGCTCTCTAGCTGGTTTCTGAAATTGTTTTGTAAGAGTATAGTCACTTTTAGATCCATTAATAAGTTTCTGGGCAAGTTAAAATTTTCCCCAGCAGATTTCTGTGTGTTTCCATTTCAACTATCTGATTTGTGTCCATTGATCTTTTGTCATAGAGACTGTCCAGTTTGACCAATATACAGTTACAGATTAACACGGCTACCCTTCTGAGACTACTATACAGATGATTTATCTAATTCTCTTTCCAATGTCTGAAGTACAGGCTAAGTTACAGATGGCTAAAAGGCTCTCGCAGTTTTGAGGGAGGCGATAAGTTTTAGTTAACTTTTGGAAAGTTGTCTTCAACAACTGACAGAGCTAGAAACTGTCTTCTTTTATGTAACATCAAAGCCTACATTTTGCAGAACAAAAGGGAAAGTGTTGATATATATGAGGGACAGTTTCTTGCCATTTGAAACAGAAACACTGCATTTAGATTTCACGTTTACTAAGTAGGCTTAAAAAGAAAAAAAATCAAAACTCTAAACATTGATGGAAAGTTGACTGTGAGAATGAATCATCACTTCTTAGAGGTACTCTAACTTGTAGAAAACTATCAGCCTAATAGAAATGCACAAAGTTACTTTCAAATAGCAACTGAATTAATCACGATTTCCAGATATAAAAGATAGCCTTTAAGTTAACATCAGTTTTCGGTATAACAGTGTGGGCTGGGTAGGGAGATGCTAAGCCTGTTGTGTTACCTGTATGACCTGAAGGAAGCAGAACAAAAAAATGTGCCTCTTTACCAATTTTAAGCAAACCTAATCTTTGTGATTATGGTAGTGGTCTAAATCTATTACCGATGTTCAAATTCAGTCTCCTTGGTGTCACTGGGAGATGACCTGAATAGTAAGCAATAAACTTATGTATTATAATTTAGGGTTAGAGAGATGTGCTCAGGAAGTGAAACCGACAGACAATGTTTTGTGTCTATCTTTAAACCAAGAAAGAGCCTATATAAAATGACAGGTGCATTTTTAGGAAAAGAAAGCCCATAATGTTTTCCTATTTAGTAGGTGACATTGTGTGCCAAGATAACACAAGCTTAAGGAACCAAAATAAGCATGATTATTAGAGGCTAGTGGCTTCTCAGTTCATACAAATTGAATTCTTTCATAGGCTGAAGGGCTGTGGAAATCCAGTGAAGAGTGTAGAGCTCTGAAATAAAATTAGCATGTAAAGTGATTTTATACACGCAGGCTTGTAGCCACTAAGTTTGAATTTGAGAAAGAAATCCCATTACTTACCTTGTAAAAGAGGTAATTCTTAAATTCCCCTTTTGCTATCCCTGATATAAAAGTTCTGCATATGAATAATAGTTTTCTGTGGTTGCCCAAGATAGGTTATTGAATTGACCAAGATCCATTTCTTCTCTCCTCCTCCCTCCCCCCACACTTTTTCTTTACAGGGTAACTGATTTAGGAAACATTAAAAGAAGATTGTATTTATCAACGGTCCATAAGGAGCTGTCTGTAACCCCTCTGCATGCAAAACTTCCTCTTTATATGATCAAACGCAAAATAGTAGGTATCTTGGATATGTTACTTAAGTACTGTTGAATAGAATCTTTCTGTTTGTATCAGAACATTTCATAGATACATATATCGTTACAGACCTGATAAAACCCTGTTGACTCAAGACACTCGAAAGAGAGCTTTGTCTAACTGAACAGAAGATATGCAATATCTGGTGCATGCACGTGCGTGTGTGTAGATAGTTTTTTTTTTTTTTAAATGTACAATTGATTTCTACCTGATGGTATCAGAACTACTTATAATGCGGGAGAGAAGAATTTGAGTTCCGTCTCCCTAACTGCTATGAAGATCTGAGTGATAATCAAAATCTGAGGTGGCTGTGGATCTAATATAATTGGTGCCCAATTGTAAAAACAACTTCTTTCTATTTCCCACAATCTATTTCTTTTTTGGTGCTTTCTCTGCTCTCACAGATCTCTTCATCACCTCTCTCTCTGTCATTTCCTAGCTGCTGGCTATTGATCCTATTCCTGATCTCCTCTGCATATAAACTCATAACCTCCACATCTCCTTATCACCCTTGACTCTCTTCTTGTCCTCTAGGCTCTGTTTTCGCTAAGCTTGTTGCTCTCTAGTTACCCTACAGACACCTATTATCCTTCCTTTCCAGCACATTTGGGACTCCTGCTCAGTTTTCAAGCTCACTACCATTCGTTCATTACCTGTTGATTTCTCATAAGTTCCATCTCCTCAACATTGCTGAAACTTATGGTTTTTCCTGAGGCCAGGTCTACAGTAGACCTGGAAGGTCGGCTTAAGGTACACAACTCCAGCTATGTAGAATATGTAGCTAGAGGTGGCTTACCTTAATCCAAGCTTGGCAAACGCTCCTGTCGCCTTCCTTTACTCCTCGCGATTGCGAGGAGTACAGGCACCAGCCAGAGCTGCCTTCAGTGTTTGATTTATGGGTCTTAACTAGACTCTCTAAATTGAACGCCAGAAGGTCGACCTCTCGCACGGCAAGTGAAGACATGCCCTTTGTGATTCTGCTTCATTAGCAGCTTTTCTCATTCACCCTCACCTGAAATTAACTTTATCAACTTGAGAAAACATAGAAACCTGCTTTGAAATGTCACGTTTTTACATCGAAGTCTACACAGGTAGCTACAGGATATTAGACTAGACACACAAAAAATATTTAATAGAGAACTCTACAATTATTAAGGGGTTATTTTATTATCGTTTAATTGAACGCAGTTATGTTAACTTGTACTTCTAACTTCCCTTAGTTTTCTACTTTCTGGCAAGAGCTGCTTTTAAAAAATTAATATGCACCAGGCCATACTGCTGAAGAAGTCATTAATTCAAAGTAGTCATTAATTCAAGATCCATTGAAATAAATTATTTTTCTTCAATACAATTTCAATTAGTTGATCTTGGTGTCAAGCTAACACTAATGTGTCAAGACTAAAGTATGCATTAATGTACAGTAAATTAAATTCAATCAGAATATGAATTTCAATTACAGGGTTTCATTCAGATAATAAATCTTTCATCAGAGATCTGACTAAATATTCTGATCAATTACAATGACAAAATGTTTAATAACCTTAACCCCTGAATAGCCATTCCTTGTTAAAGGATAGGTTCAAGTTCTGTGAGCAATGTGAATATTTAACCTTTTTTTTTTTTTAAATGTGATGGTTAGCTGCCTTTTAATTGTGGCAGATATTTAAAGAAAGTCATGTTTCTTTTTAGTTTAAAAAAAAAAGTGTTACTAGTCTCCATGGCCAAGGTTGCATGATCAAACTTTATATTGATACTTATAATTAATATTCGTATCTCCTGTGTTCAAATGTAAACCTCAATATTTTATAGACTGTTTAGTCACTTAATAAATCCCAGCTCTTGTATAGTACTTTTCATCTGTAGATGTCAAAACACATTGCAAAGGCGTTAAGTATCATTTATCTCTATTTCTAAAACACCACGGCTGTGTCTACACAGGCCCCCTTTTCCGGAAAAGGGATGCAGATGAGAGAAGTCGGAATTGCAAATGCAGTGGGGATTTGCATTTTTTCCGCTTCATTTGCATTAACATGGCTGCCGCTTTTTTCCGTCTTTGAGCTTTGATGGAAAAAAGCGCCTGTCTAGACAGGGCTCTTGCGGAAAAGAAAGCCTTTTCCGCAAGATCTCTTATTCCCTTTTCTGCCATTCTTACAGATGATTTCAGTTCTTTAGCAAAGTGGCTACTCTAGAAGTAAACTTAGAAATATCAATTATAAATAAAATTTGGGTTTTTTATTAACTTGCACATTTTATTCATAATACATGTCTTTCTTTTTGAATGTACAGATATAAGAGCAAAAAAATAATGGATTTAGGTTTCTTTTAAAGCTGCTGGGTTTAAATTTAATTTGTGCCCCAGAATTATATATAATATTGGACCTTTTAAATTCTATTTTTGGGGGGGAAATACTGATTTTCATTATGTTCTACATGAGACATGCTCAGCTACTTACATGTTCATATCAGTGGCTTCTCAAACTGGGGCTTGACAACCCTTGGGGATGCAAGATTGTTGCATGGGGGGTTGCAGGCTGTCAGCTTCCACCCCTTATCCATCCGTTGTCTCCAGCATTTATAATAGTGTTAAATGTAAAAAGTGTATTTCATTTATTAGAGGGGGTTACACTCAGAGGCTTGATTTGTGAAAGGAGTCACCAATATAAAAGTTTGTAAACCACTGGTCTATTTTATATAAAAATCAAGCTACGTAGAGATGTTAAGTTCTTAGAATAAAATTAAAACTCAGAAAAGTGAAGGAGCTATGGAAATAATGCAAGAAGGACTAGTGCTATAATATAATATAATATAATATAATATAATATAATATAATATAATATTACTGTCTTTTTACCTAGTTGAAAAATGGTCACCAAAGTCTTGTTTATATTGAGGAATTGTATTGTATTTAAACATTATTTACCACTGGTATTAACCATCAAGTAAGCTATCATAATAGTGAACTTGACTTTGCAGAATGTAGACAAAAACAGGACTAGTTCACTATTGTGTCATGAGTACCTGACATGATGCCTAACATAACTTGTTCTTGTTACTGTCATGGGTAACACTAAATAGTTAAAAATATGATTACATGTAGTTCAGTTTCCTAATGCAGACAAGGTCCTAATGTACCATTGCTTTGGAGAATATAAGGGGATAGCACCTATTACAATACATGGGGAAATATTGATACAAGAAGTTAACAAAAAGTTTTTAAGCACAGTCTTCAAATATAGTTGAAAAACTACAGTGAAATTAAACAACCTCTAAACTATTGAATGTAGCCAAACTTTTTATTAAAACACTTGCAATTAACAAACTCTTCATAAAAAAAGAGTATATAAGGGGATAGCACTTATATGCACTTTATGGTCTAGGAATACCAGGGTTGTCAGGCGTCTGGTTCTCAGCTGGCATGCCTAGTTGAAATAGGATCCTGGCAGCCCCAATCAGCACTGCTAACTGGGCCATTAAAAGTCCACTCCCTGCCCACCCTGGCTTCGCGTAGCTCCCAGAAGCTGTGAGCATGTCCCTGTGGCCCCTGGGCAGAGAGCTTATCAGAGAAGCTCCTCATGCTGTCCCCATCCCCAACAATCATGAGCAATGGGAGCTGCTGAGGCAGCAACTGCAGGCATGGGTAGCACAGAGAGTCCCCTGGTCGTGTTGGCTGGTTCCAGGAGCTGCAGAGAACCAGGACAGGCAGGGGGTCTTCCCTGCTGTGCTGCCAGCCATGAGCCACTTAAGTGTTGTCCAGCAGGAGTCCACATCCCCCCTCACATCCCAGCCCCCTGTCCCACTCCAGCCCAGAGCCTGCTCCCAAACCTCTCATCTTGAGCCCTACCCCAGAGCCCACTCTCCCAGGCAGAGCCCTCACTACATCCTGCAACCCAACTTCCTGCCCTACACAGGAGCCTCCTCCTGTAACATGAGCCCCTCATTTCTGGCCCCACCTGGAGCCCACACACCCCAGCTACAGCCCTCATCTCCACTTGCACCCCAACCCAGTGAAACTGAGTGAGGGTGGAAGTGAGCTAGCAATGGCAGGTGTGGGGGGAATGGTCTCTGAGAAGGGATAAGACAAGGATGGGGCCTCATGGAAGGGGTGGGGCTGAGCTGTTTAGTTTTGTGCAGTTAGAAAGTTATTAGCCCTAATGTATACTTGGTCCTGCCTCAGCTCACATTTGGGGCTAGATGACCTCTCAAGGTCCTTGCTAGCCCTCATCTACTATGGTTCTATAATGTTACTGCACAGAAATAGTTTATACAAGGATTGCACTAAAAATGTTTTGTTTCTCTATTTTAGTGGTGCAATTTGTGCGTTGACTTGGTAGCATTCACCAGTGAAATATTCAAAGGAGCTGTTTTCCAGTCTTTGGATGGAATTATTATCTCAGCTAACTGTAAACTGAGAAAAATCTTCACTTTGAAATTAAAGCCTCAAGATACAGCTGAGGAAGATGGTACGTTACAGATGATATTATGCCACCTGAATCATTACTGTTCATATTGTAAAAACAAAAGCTTCTTGATCACAATCCTTGAATTAATTATTTGAAAAACTGTGATTTCATGAAAACTGGTGTGTTTAGGTCATATCCTTCTAGTCTTCTTGGACAAAAGATGTATCACGTATATGTATCAGAGAGGTAGCCGTGTTAGTCTGAATCTGCAAAAGCGGCGAGGGGTCCTGTGGCACCTTATAGACTAACCGAAGTGTTGGAGCATAAGCTTTCGTGGGCAAAGACCCACTTCGTCAGATGCACGTAGTGGAAATTTCCAGAGTATAAATTTTCATATTTATACCTGCCTCTGGAAATTTCCACTACATGCATCTGACAAAGTGGGTCTTTGCCCACGAAAGCTTATGCTCCAACACTTCGGTTAGTCTATAAGGTGCCACAGGACCCCTCGCCGCTTTCACGTATATGTAGTTATTCAGGGAGTCCTTAGACTTATGACATGCCGCTTAACAACACTTTTCACCCCTACAATGCTTGTTTTGCCCTTTTAATGAAAGCCGGCAAGGAGAACAACACATATCACCTGCTGAGTTTCTGCTAGGCCCACCAATGGGGGGAACAAAGAGGCACAGCCTTTCAAAGAGGCCTGAGCTCCCGGCTGCTTTGAAACATTATGGGAGCACCATTGCACCACCCCACCCAGCTCTGAGGGCTGGGGGAGGCGGTCCCAGCACAGTACTCCAGGTGGCCTTATGCGCTGACTGACTTCAGCCCCATCTCTCCCACCCAAGGCTCCGCTCTGTCCGTGGGCACAGAGTTGGGGCCCCCCACCTTGCCTCAGGCCATCAGTGGCTATTGGCCCTGCTGGCCTCTGCCAATCAGTAATTTCTCTATTCACTGATGGGCTCCTGGCCCCAAGCTCAGCCAGTCAAAAACAAGGAGCAACTCTACCTGGCAACAAGTCACCGTGGCTGTGGAAGCCAAGTGACTGCAAGGCACCTCATCCAGCTCTGTTCTGGAAAGTCAAAGCGTATGTGATTTTATGTTTGTTTGAATGCTGTTTGCCAACTAAATACCTTGATGTTGTTATGCTAATCATCTATAATTCATTTAATACCATAATCTGAGTTGTGGAGAAAATAGTGTATCAAGCCATGGTTCAGAAACCAATCCCCCATTATATCATTGATTCTTATGGGAAAAACGGTTTTGACTTATGTTTAGACTTGTAATGCAATTCTGAGGAATACATTGTGATGTGAGACCGAGGGCTTCCTGTATACATTTCATAGAGTGCCAGCTCCATTAACACTGTTCTGTGTGAAAGGCTTAGAATGGCTTTTATTACTTTTCTAGCAAAACTATGGAAATATTTTATCAAGTCATTTGGAAGACAGCTTCTTGCTTAATTATCAGTGTCTGCTGTCTGTGTTGCAAAGGAATATGTCATTCCCCAAGGTGGTTTCTGGTGAGGATGAAAAGCATGTAAATGAGCTGTACTCCAGCAGTTCTTCTTCGAGTGTTTGTTCATGTGTATTCCAGTTAGATGTGTATACGCGCACATGAATGGTGCTCAAAAAAATTTTCCCATAGCAGCATCTGCAAGTCGGCCTAGGCACCCCCTGGAGTCATGCCCTCATGGTGCCAAATATATGGCCCTGCTAACCCGCCCCCTCCTCACTTCCTTCTTACCCCCAGTGACAGTAGGCTGGAACATCCCATGGCACTTGCTTGTGCAAGCACCATTTCTCTTAGCTTTACTGTATATAGTTTCTAGTCTTCCTAATGTTGTATCTAGTTCAGTGTAGTTAGTGTTCGTGGTGGGTTCCCCCCTCCATTTCTTTAAAACCCTGGTTGAGAACCATCAGGACAACTCCCAATGTAAACATAAAAACAGGAGTGGCAGGAGGAGTGCTCTGACAAAGGCTCTAACCCAGGGGTGGTCAACCCACGACTCGCGAGCCGCATGTGGCTCTTCAAAGAAAATATTGCAGCTACCATACCCTCACCCATTGCTCGCGGCCCTGAAAGAGGCAGCGTGTTTCTGTCTGAAAGAGACAGAGCTGGAGTCACGGCATCCCGTGCAGAGTTCAAAATGGCTGCCTTCAAAGGGCGGCTAAGGCTTTTTTTTTTTTTCTTTTTTTTGCTCAACAACTTTTTTCCCTCTGCTCTTTGCGCTGTATCCACCACTATTTTGGCTCTTCGTCTGAAATGGGTTGGCCACCCCAGCTCTAGCCAGACCAAACCTTCATCAGGCCCAAAGCAGGCTTTGTGAAGCTATGGTCAAAGACAGTGTATCAATTTTGGACCTGGATCCAAGCCACTTTACCTTTGATTCAAGACTATCTCTTTTCCCGTATCACATCCAACTGGTGGGTTCTCGATACAGTGGAGATGGGATACTCTATCCAGTTTTTGTCCCTCCCTCCCAACCCCCTTCCCTATCCCTCTTCAGGAACCCTTCTCATCAGCATCTCCGGGTCCAGTAGGTGCATTCGCTCCTTTCATTAGGAGCAGTGGAGAAGGTCCATCAGTTCAGTTGCAGAGGGTTTTATTCCCAATACTTTCTAGTACTGAAGGCCAAGGACAGTTTAAGGCCTATACTGGACCTCAGCGAGCTCAACAAGTTCATAAGGAAACTGAGGTGCCGCATGGTTTCCCTGGACTCTGCTATCCCTTTTCTGGATTAAGCAGGCTGGTAGCCCACCCTTAACTTAAAGGATGCGTATTTCCATATTTCAGTCAACCATTCCCACAGGAAGTTCCTCTGCTTTGTAGCAAAGGAAATACACTACTAATTCACGGTCCTTCCCTTTGGTGTTTCTTCAGCACCCAGAGTTCACAAAATGCATGGCAGTGGTTGATGCTTTTCTGCACAGACATCGAATTCAGGTGTTCCCTTATCTCAATGATTGGCTGATCAAAGGCCATTCCAGGGAACAGGTGCAGGCCAATATCAAGTTCATCAGACAAACCTTCAACAACCTTGGTCTTCTCATAAATGAGAGGTCCACTCTATCCCTTGTTCACAAGTTAGAGTTTGTAGGGGCAGTTCTTGATTCCACACAGGCCAGAGCTTTCCTCACGGAGTCCTGTTTCAGGCCTTTTCAGATATAAAAGATCTCAGACAGTTCCCCACTACCACAGCAAGGAACTGCCTCATACTGGTAGATCATGTGGCAGCGTGTATTTATATAGTACGGCATGCCAGATTGAGACTTCGACCTATGCAGTCATGGTTAGCATAGGTGTATTGACCAGCCCAAGACAAGATGGACATGACTGTGACTTTATCAGACTCTCTTTTGGACTCTCTCCGCTGGTGGCTCAACCCTCAGGAGGTTTGTGCAGGGTTCCTGTTCTCCAGTCCTCAGCCATCCTTAACATTAGTCATGGATGCTTCAGACTTATGATGGGGAGCCCACCTTGCAAGTCTCCAAACTCAGGGCCTGTGTTCACAAACAGACTTATCCCTTCATATCAATGTCAGGAAGCTCAGGGCAGTGTGGCTAGAATGTCAGACCTTTTAAGATCACTTAGCAAGTCAATCTGTATTGGTCATGACTGGCAACGTCTCTGTCATGTCAGGGGGAAGCACACTCTTCCCCCTTATGCCAGGATACCCTGAGACTGCGGGACTTCTGTGTAAAACTCTCTGTTCACCTGCAAATGTCATACCTGCCTGGGGTGCATAATGATCTGACAAAACACCTCATCAAGTTGTTTCATAACCATAAAATGGCCACTCTGCCCAGGGGTAACAGAATCAGTTTTCCAAAGGTGGGGCTTTCCCCTCATGGATCTGTTTGCCACACGCCTCAACAGAAAATATCACCATTTCTGCTTTTTCCAGAGCTACTGGAGAGGCTCCACAGTGGACACATTCCTTCTTCATTGTCCAGGCCTGCTTCTGTACGCTCTCCCTCCCATCCCTCTATTATGCAGTGTTCTCCTCACGGTGAGGAGGGAGCATGCACGAGTCATTCTGATTGCCCTTTCTTGGCCCCATCAGGTGTGGTACGTATTAACTTCCAGACATGTCGGTACAGACACCAATCACTCTATCACTCATTCCAGATCTGACATAGGACCATGGTCAACTTCAGTATCCGAACCTCAAGTCCCTCCATCTCATGGCGTGGAAGCTTCATGGTTAAACCCTGAAGAACTGCCACATTCAAAAGAAGTCCATCAAATCCTGCTGGGTCGTAGAAGACCCTTGACCAGAGCCATGTATCTAGCCAGGTGGCAAAAGATTTTCAATCTTGACGAAAACCGCTATCGTGCTTGTTTGAAAAAGAGAAGACTGAGAGGGGACCTGATAGCAGTTTTCAGATATCTAAAAGGGTGTCACAGGGAGGAGGGGGGAAAATTGTTCTCCTTGGCTTCTGATGATACGACAAGAAGCAATGGGCTTAAACTGCAGCAAGGGAGGTTTAGGTTGGACATTAGGAAAAACTTCCTAACTATCAGGGTGGTTAAACACTGGAATAAATTGCCTAGGAGGGTTGTGGAATCTCCATCACTAGAGATATCTAAGAGCAGGTTAGACAGACACCTGTCAGTGATGAAATAGACTGTGCTTGGTCCTGCCATGAGGGCAGGGGACTGGACTTGATGATCTCTCGAGGTTCCTTCCAGTTCTAGTATTCTATGATTTTATGTCCCCCTCAGTCTTGTTTTTAAACTAAACAAGCCCAGTTCTTTCAATCTTCCCTCATAGATCAGGTTTTCTAGACCTTTAGTCATTTATGTTGCTCTTCTCTGGACCTTCTTCAATTTCTCCATGTATTTCTTGAAATGTGGTGCCCAGAACTGGACACAATATTCCAACTGAGGCCTAATCAGTGCAGAGTAGAGCGGAAGAATGACTTCTCGTGTCTTGCTCGCAACACTTCTGTTAATGCATCCCAGAATCGTGTTTGCCTTTTTTTGCAACAGCATCACACTGTTGACTCATATTTAGCTTGTGGTCCATTATGACCCCTACATCCCTTTCTGCAGTGCTCCTCCCTAGACAGTCACTTCCCATTCTGTATGTGTGAAATGGATTGTTCCTTCCTAAATGGAGTACTTTGCATTTGTCCTTATTAAATGTCATCCTGTTTACCTCAGACCATTTCTCTAGTTTGTCCAGATCATTTTGCTTTTTGACCCTATCCCCCAAAGCACTTGCAAACCCTCTCAGCTTGGTATTATCTGCAAACTTAATAATGGTCCTCTCTGTGCCATCATCTAAATCGATGACCAGTTCTAAACCAATGTAGATACTAGTAGGTATCAGGGATTTATTATATAGAGTTATTTTTCATAAATTTCTTTGGGGATTAATATTGAAGGACTTCATGTACGAAGTGTATTTTCAGCAGGGATCTGGAGGGAATGTACTTGATTACTGTACTAGAAAAGTGTTCCATGCAGGAGGAGAGAAGATATACAGAGAACATTAGGAGCTGGATTACAAGGGAGAAGTTAAGTAAACAATTTGACAGCACAAAGGGAGCAGGAAGAAATCGTCATGGAGATTTAAGATGGGGTTTTCACAAGCATTCTGTGAGTTAAGCATCTGACTCCTCGTGACTTTCAGTAGAAGTTTGGCACATAATCTCGTTAAGTGCTTATAAAAAACCCAGTTTAAATAACAGCAGAGTAATGCAGTGTCTTCAGTGAGAGTAGTAGCAACTAAGACTTGATAGTGAAGATAAGACCGTGTAAGTGTTCATACTGCCCAAGAGGTGGAGATCATGTTATTAGATAATTTATTGCAATTACATTAATTCTGGAACAAAATGGTCAGTGCAGATGCATCAGTGGTTTAAATAATACCTTTGTGCTGTACCAGACTCAGTGTACACCACAGAATTCTAATCCATCAGAATTATTGACAAAAAGACACAAGGAGGGTATTTTAGTTTGTGCCAGACTATCCAGATTATTTGAATTTGTAGGTGTTTTGTTCTTACAGGATAATGCTTATTTTATTGATAATTTTTTTTGTCTTTCATGAGAGTGACAGCTGAATAAGGGTTCTGTCAACTGAAAAGACAAAAAACAAATGGCAATGGATTTCAATTTGTATTGAAATAAAGGTGGATTGGGCACGTACAGAATCCAAGATGTTTTATGACAAATTTCTCTGTCTTCATCTCTTGTTAGGTTAGATAGCAAGTGCCTAGCAGATAACTAACTGGCCATTGGTGGTGTATGAGCAGTGGGGAGGTGGTGAAATTACCTTCTGTTTCAACAAAACAACCATTTCGGGAGAGAGCTGTGAGGTCATGAAGCTACTTTACATTTTTGTTTTGGAAAGCAAAGAACAAATTGCCCATTCCAGAATTAATCATGGACCAGGGAAAGAATCCAAGGTACTTGTCTTCATTTAGTTTCAAATTAACAGCGCGCATGTTTTCAATTTTTTACCATTTTTAAAAGTATATAAAATGACCTAAATGAGCTGCAAAATTCATAGTGTAATCTGATTGATTTAATGAGGAGACTGTTCTAATAAACTGCAGTCTGTTGCATTTTAGTGAGATTATCACATTCCGTGATTACTGTACAGTTGGTAGGCATTAATATTTTCTGTACAGTTATGAATTTTCCTTATCTAGTCAAATTTTACAATTAGGAAATGGCCCCAAAATTAGTTGCATTAAAATACCATACCACATTCCAGATTATACATGTATTACTGATTTATTAACTTTCAATTATCATTCATGTTTGAGCAAAGTTGGCTTGCTCTTCTTAGACAACTGGGACTAGATATTTAAAAGGTATAAATCAGCTCCATTTAAGGCAATGAAGGTATAATGAATACCAGTTGAGGGTCTCTAGGCCCTCACATGTATGTCTTCAATGGTTGGCACTTTGGTTTCTAAGCTCATTGTTTTATATTAGTTCTTAGAATATTATTTTCCATGTGAAATAAGTTAGGTGCCAGAGGGAAAGATTTGCCTACACTGGCAACATGATATGCTCATGATCTTCATGTTAGGCCTTCTCTCCACTTTCCTCACTCACCTGTTTAGATAATACATACAGTCAATTTGAGCAGTGGCATGTTTAACATTTAACCACCTGGAGATACCTATGATTATTTATTACTGTATATCAATAGTGGCTCTGAAGGTTTACAGCCCAAGTACGAGGTGAGACAATAGGCGGATACAAAACACAGACTAGGGAGACCAATGTGATGGTAAGACCATAAGCAATGGCCACAGCTCACCAGCCACCTTACTGTCATTCAGTTTCTGCAATTTTTGATGCAGCGCACCAGGAAGAGTGTTACCAAGGGATTTAAAGAAATCAATGAAGTGTCTTTGCAGATGTTTATTGGGAAACTCTCCTTTTCATAATGGGGAGGGAGGGAAGGAACGGTAAGTTGCTTGTTGGGAAAATATTACAAATGGGAAGTCAATAGGATATCATCGTTGTGGAACAATACAATCTACTTGTTAGGAGTGACGTTTGGAGTCTCTGCCAGTCTGGCTCCCACCCATTGATGGGGTGCTCTCCCTTGCTTTCACAGATGTCAAGATACAGCAAGCATTCATAATCTGACACATAAATTGCTTGGCAGTTTTCAGTCTCCTGGTGAGAAAGTGCCACATCCCTTTCTGCCTCCTAAACTGCATATCTGCTATCATTCTTCAGCTACTGAGGTTATAATTGAACAGGTCCTTTGTCCTTTCCTAATCTCCAGTAAAAGACTTCATAGGCCAGGGAAGCAAAGTGTAAACTGGTTCTCTGCAAATGAGAATGGGAATCACAACTCCATTAATGTCCATAGTGGTTCTATAGGCAAAAATTCCATTTTTCATTCCAGAAAATGTGTGCGAGTTTCAAAAGATCTGGGCCTCATGGACCCTTCCAGACTACCCCACATTGTTGGTCAGCCTGTAGTGCCAATCATGACCTTAGAGCATCATGGGAAATTATTCTTTCCATTTATGATAAGTGAAGCCTGTGGAGAGCAAAAGAATGGGCATCTGGATCAGAGGCCCTAATACAGTTTGTGTACCCCAACCCTGCAAATCCGTCAGTCCCTTGTGCATTGCAAAGCTTTATGATCCACACGATCAGTCCCGTCTTTACAACTGCACATGCCTCCTTGATAATAGCCTGGACAATCACTATACTAGCAAATTGGCGAACTGCTGACTAATAGAAACTGGAAGTAGTGAGCTTCCAGATGGCAATGGCCACATGCTTCTCCACAAGGAAAGGAGTTTTCATGTTAGCGTGTCGCTGCTGCGGCTCTGAGGTGAACTCCATGCAGATGTATTGGAAAATATCAGTTGTTATCCTGAAATGCTGGCACCACTGCTGGTCATCTTAGGTCTACATCACTAGCTTCTCCCACCACTGCAGTATATATAATATAGAGAGCGGTATAAACATTTCATTGTATGCAATTTTAATTTGTACTGATTTTGCTAGTGCTGTTTATGTAGCCTGTTGTAAAAGTAAATAAATACCAAGAGTTCATGTATGCCTGGAAGAACTCTGTGTATCCCCAGAGGTATGTGTGTACTCCTGGTTGAGAACCACTGGTATAGACGGTGGTTTAGTTTTGTATTTTGACATTTCTATGGCCATAATTGTGGAAACTACTAATTGAACACAAAAACAGACCCAGTTAATGAAGATGGAAAATTTGGCTATTAGGATCTGTAGAACAAACATTTCCTACCAACTCTAAATTGTTTCAGAATAAAGTTGTATGTTGCTAATCTGCTCGTACACCTTTGTTATGGTTAAAATAAATTAATAAAAAACTTCTGTTTGTCCCTATCTCTCAGCAAAGTTTAATACTAGTATTTGACCAGGAAATCAATATTTGCTACATTAGTACAGTGAAAGCTTTGGTATCCGACATTCATGGGATATGGAGGATATGGGTTAATTAAATGTGCTGGGTAGAATCATAGAATACTAGGACTGGAAGGGACCTCAAGAGGTCATCGAGTCCAGTTCCCTGCCCTCATGGCAGGACCCAGTACTGTCTAGACCATCTCTGATAGACCTTTATCTAATCTATTCTTAAATATCTCCAGAGATGGGGATTCCACAACCTCCCTAGGCAATTTATTCCAGTGTTTGACTATCCTCACAGTTAGGCATTTTTTCCTAATGTCCAACTTAAACCTCCTTTGATGCAGTTTAAGTCCATTGCTTCTTGTTCTATCCTCAGAGGCCAGGAAAAACAATTTTTTTCCTCCTCCTTGTGACACCCTTTTAGATACCTGAAAAC
>JANRFK010004440.1:46905540-46916892 GCA_030068395.1 Apalone spinifera | reverse complement strand
AACTGAGTAACACTATGTAGGAAGGGGCTAACTGGGAAGGAACAGAAAAAGTAACGATACGATTTCTCTTCAGGAGAGGAGCATGTTCCAAGTCCGTCTGCAGCCGTGGATGGTTAGGAGGAACTGGCGCGTCGGACTGCGCGACTCAGAAAAGGCGCGAACGCCGTGGGACGCCTCGGCGCATGCGCGGTCCTCCGGAGGGAGCTACTGCTGGCGAAAACTTTCCGGATTGTGGCGCCGGGACGAGCCCGACGCCTATAGTGGAGCACCCACGGGGACATCGCTCGAAGAAGACCAAATGTGGTAGGCAACCAGCTTGGCTTAACAATGAAATCCTTGGCAAGCATAAGCATAAAAAAAAAGTTTACAAGATGTAGAAACCAGGACCGATGACTAGGGAGGAGTATAAATATAGTGCTCGAGCATGCTGGGGAGTAATCAGGAAGGCGAAAGCACAACTGGAATTGCAGCTAGCAAGGAATGTGAAGGGTAACAAGAAAGGTTTCTACAGGCACGTTAGCAATAAGAAGGTGATAAGGGTGGATGTGGGGTCCTTACGGGATGAGAGAGGTAACCTGGTGACAGATGATGCGGGGAAAGCTGAAGTACTCGATGCTTTTTGGCCTCTGGCTTCACAGACAAGGTCAGCTCCGAAACTGCTGCTCTAGGCAGCGCAGTTTGGAGAGGCGGTGGGCAGCCCTCAGGCAAAAAGAAGAGGTTAAGAACTATTCAGAAAAGCTGGACATACACAGATCCCTGAGGTTGGAGCTAATGAATCCGAGGGTCCTGAGGGAGTTGGCTGATGTGATTGCAGAGCCATTGGCCATTATCTCTGAAAACTCGTGGAGATCGGGGGAGGTGACAGATGATTAGAAAAAGGCAAATGTAGTGCCCTTCTTTTAAAAAGGGAAGAAAGAGAATGCAGGGACCTGCAAACCGGTCAGCCTCACCTCCGCCCCAGAAAAATTGAGGGGATCCTCAAGGAATCCATTTTGAAGCACTTGGAAAAGGGGAAAGTGATCTGGAACAGTCAACATGGATTCACCAAGAGCAAGTCATGCCTTGCTAACTTGATTGCCTTCTATGACGAGGTAACTGGCTCTGTGGACATGGGGAAGTCAGTGATTGTGATATAGCTTGACTTCAGCAAAGCTTTTGATACAGTCTCCAACAGTATTCTTGCCAGAAAGTTAAGGAAGTATGGATTGGATAAATGGACTGTAAGGTGGATATAAAGCTGGCTAGATCGTTGGGCTCAACAGGTAGGGATCAACGGCTCGATGTCTGGTTGGCAGTTGGTATCAAGCAGAGTGCCCCAAGAGTCAGTACTGGGGCTAGTTTTGTTCAACATCTTTATTAATGATCTGGATAGGAGGATGGATTGCACCCTCAGCAAGTTCGCGGATGACACTAAACTAGGGGCTGGAGGGTAGGGATAAAGTCCAGAGTGACATAGATAAATCAGAGGATTGGGCCAAAAGAAATCTGATGACATTCAACAAGGACAGGTGCAGAATCCTGCACTTGGGACAGAAGAATCCCAAGCATTGGTACAGGTTGCGGACTGATTGCTAAGCAGCAGTTTGGCAGAAAAAGACCTGGGGATTACAGTGGATGAGAAGCTGGATATGAGTCAACAGTGTGCCCTTGTACCCAAGAAAGCTAAAAGCATATTGAAATGCATTAGTAGGAGCATTAACAGAAGAGCTAGGGAACTGATTATTCCCCTTTATTTGGCTGTGTTCAATTCTGCCCCCCACCCCAATCCCCTCCCTCCCAATTACAGAAAGGATGTGGATGCACTGGAGAGAGTCCAGTGGAGGGCAACAAAAATGATCAGGGGGTTGGAGCACATGACTGATGAGGACAGGCTGAAGGATTTGGGCTCATTTAGTCCCCAGAAGAGAAGAGTGGGGGGGATTTGATAAGCAGCCTTCTACTACCTGAAGGGGGCTTCAAAGAGGATGGAGAGAGGCTGTTCTCAGTGGTGACAGATGACAGAACGAGGAGTGATGGTCTCTAGTTGCAGTGGGGGAGGTCTAGGTTGGATATTAGGAAAAACTATTTCACTAGGAGGATGATGAAGCACTGGAATTACCCTGGGAAATGGTGAAAAGTTTTGTAGGGATAGCCATGTTAATCTGTAACTGAAAAATTTAAAAACCAAGCAATAGTGTTTAGACACAAAGACCTGAACTGGATGGACCACTACATTCCACACCCTAATGACACAAAAAGCTAAGCACCGGGTACCTAGAGCCCGCTCTTTTAGCCTCATTTAGCATGAACACTCTAATTGACAATTCTCCCTCCCCCCTCCATTTTTTTCCTTCTCTTTCCCTCACCATCCCCTTTCTTTGCTATTTATTTGTACCCTGGACCCCTTAACTCCTTTCATTTGCACAAGTGGGTTGTGCCCATGAAAGCTCATAATACCAGCTACATTTTTGTTAGTCTCTAAGGTGCTGCAAGTCTATTGGTTGTTTTTAATTTTTTTTCTAGGGAATTAGTGGAATCTCCATTCCTAGAGATTTCCAAAACTCAGCTTGACAGAGACCTACCTGGGATTCTTTAGTTGGGACTGGTCCTGCTTTTAGCAGGGGGTTGAACTTAGGGGTTTAAGCGACTTGTCGACTAGCGATACCACTCGTGGCTTCTCCTCCCCTTGCTGCCTCTATCAGAGAGAGCAGCAAGGGGGAGGGAGGAGGAGGAGTTGGTGCTGGGGGGAGTTGCCTTAAAAATCGGTTCACCCCAGCACCGTCTCCGTGGGGGGTAGGGAAGATAGAAGCACAGCGGGAAATAGCACGAGCAGGGACTGAAGCCATCTCCGCTGACTCTGCGGGGCTCCCTTTTGAAATGTACAAGAGAGACTCTTGTACATTTCAAAAGCTGAGGTGCAACAGGGAGGGCAGGCGAGGCTTCTGCTTTTGAAATATACAAGAGCCCCAAGGTGCTGCTGGTCCTACACTCCCTGTGGGGCTTCCTTTTGAAATGTACAAGAGACCCACTGGAGTTCTTATATATTTCAAAGGCTGAGGCACCGCAGGGAGTGCAGAGCCAGCGAGGACCCACTGGCCCTGTGCTCCCTGTGTGGCTTCCACTTTTGAACTGGGCTCTTGCTACATTTCAAAGGTGGAGGTGCCCTTATAGAATAATCAAATAGTTAATGGAAATCCCATCGACTATTCAATTAGTTAATCTAAATTTAACATCCTTAGTTGGACTTGATCTCCTGAGATCTCTTCCAAACCTATGATTCTATATAAATTTAAAGTAAGAGTTATCTACCCAGGCTGAGAATGGGAGAAGTGAACATACTTAGTTACATGCAATAATTCTTTGATGAACATATGAGCTGTAATAAAAATCACACTTTGAGTACAAACTGATAGCAAGAGCCAAGGTCGTCATTCTCCAAGCTATGCTGTTTGGAAAGTAAATGGGTACTTTGAAGAGCTGGTCTTGGAAAGAAGGTTATGGAGGGCATAAAAGACATACGAGAGGGAGTGGGTATATTACTGACGGCTTGGGAAGGCTGCCAGATGCAGAGTAACCCCATGGAGAATGGGGAGTGGGGCTGAGCAGATTAAAAATAAATAAATGGTTGCAACTGTGAAACTATAATGCAGCTTTACCACATATACTTTTGGCAGTTGTCACAATCACTGAACTTGGAGAGAAAGGCTGCGTCTAGACTGGCAAGTTTTTCCGCAAAAGCGCCTGCTTTTGCGGAAAAACTTGCCAGCTGTCTACACTGGTCGCTTGAATTTGCACAGGAACACTGACTATCTAATGTAAGATTGTCAGTGTTCTTGCGCAAAAACTATGATGCTCCCACTCAGGGATAAGCCCTCTTTGGGCCAGTGTAGACAGGGGAGGACTGTTTTGCGCAAAAAAGTCCCGATGGTGAAAATGGCAATCGGGGATTTCTTGCGCAAAACTGTGTCTAGATTGGCACGGATGCTTTTCCGCAAAAAGTGCTTTTGCGCAAAAGCATCTGTGCCAATCTAGACGCTCTTTTCCGCAAATGCTTTTAACGGAAAAACTTTTCCATTAAAAGCATATCCGGAAAATCATGCCAGTCTAGACGCAGCCCAAGTGTTCTATTAATGCATTAAAATTAACTATTATATGAAATCTGAGCCAATCTTAGGGCATCTGTCAAATATAAACAATTCGCAGAAAATGTTTCTGTTAATACGGGTTTAATGGTAAAAAAATATTTTTAAATCTAAAGAGAATATATTGTAGACAACTAAACAGTTGTGACAGCATTTTACTTATTTCCCATTTGGCTGATAGTCAGATTTGATCTCTTTAAAATCTGTTTTTCTCAAGGAACATGACTATGTAGTTTCATTTTGTGTAACTGGAGGTATGTATTTTTAATACTATAGCAATATTCTGTGTTAGTTCTGTTTTGTATTTCTAAGTGAAACAAATATCCCAAAATGTCCTTCAGCATCTTTTAAATATCAGGTGCTCAAATACTTCTTTGGTAGTGGCCATATAAATACCCATAAATACTGTTCACTTTTCTAAGCTCACCTGTTTTTAAAAACAAAAACCAGAAGATCCAACCTGTGATTAATTTGAAGTTAAAATGTTTTGTCCGAAGTAGTTATACAGGTTGAACCTCTCTTGTTAGGCACCCTTGGGACCTGACTGGTGGCCAAACCAGATAATTTGCCAGACCATGGGAGGTCAATGTTGTCTAGCAGCATTACCGAAACTTCCACTGCTTACTGGGCTCTTAAAAGACATTTAGGGGTAAATTAGAGCTAAATAATAGCACAGAAGACTGAGAATTAGGACTGATGACTGTAAATTTTGTGGGACCGTGGGAAACCTAGCCACACTCATGATAAGTGGACATCTAACTAACTAAAATCATGCCGGAGCATGGATGTTTCCAGACCAGAGAATGCCGGACTATGGAGGTTCAACTTGTATTTGTGATTAGACTCATGTCTTTTGTGTGTGTTTAAGAAATCACAATAAGGTTAAAAGGTAGCTGATATGAATGAATGCCTTATCTCCTGAAAATCTCAAGTAATAAAGAATCTTGCAACACATTTGCTTTTGAAACTCAAGTATAATACATATATATACACAGAGAGAGACAGAGGGGGAGAGAGAGAGAATGTCAGCTCAATACCTCCTTTCTTGGGTTTCAAATATTTCCAAATTCAATTTTATGGCATGGTGATTTGCTTTTTTGAAGCCTGGCTATCTGTGTGAGATAATCTAGGAAAATGTAATTCCATAAAATAGCTTTTAATTTGTTCAGTACAGACAAGATGCAGTAATGAGTATAAATGTATGCAGTGTTCAGCACATGCATCTCTTCCAGAACCTAGATTAGTTATGCCTAAAAATGTGGCTATTTATGATTCTAATTAATTTTGTTGTTGTTCTTCTCTTCAGTTTATTGGCTGCTATCTGTTTCATTTTGTTCTCCTCTCTATAAAATTATCTTTTCACAAGACAATCTGTCCCTTCAAGTTTAAAAACAAAATAAAAATTAAACTCACACCTGCAGTATAATACTTCTATTATAGTGATATTTCTCCCATGTAAATTGTGTTTCAGTTCTAATTGCTGAGCTATTTTCTATTACAAATTGCTAACAAACTTGTTTAAACTGCTATACTGTGGTTTTTTTTAACTAACACTTCATCTTCAAGTTTCAGATTCAGCACATTAATTTTTAAAAACAGCATTCAATCGTCCTTCCGTGTTACATTAAACTGAACCACCACCAAGGATTACATAATAAATATTTTTCCCCTGGCAAGCCCATGTTAAAGGATAATTTCTTTTGTGGTATTATCAGAACGTAATCTGACAAAAGGATATTATGAGTTATACCAAGCAAACTAAAGAAGTCCATTATAAAGAATTACCTCTATATCCCATTGAAATGAACAGCATAAATCTTATCAAAGAGGAAGGAAAACATTTCATACTCAAAGAGCTTTGGGATATACTTCATCAAAGAGGAAATTCTACTGGCTGCAATGTAAAGATCTCTAGCATTGTTGTGTGACTATTAGATAGGACTAGGACAACACAAAGAGATCATGGCCTTAATCCTTGGGTTCAGTTGACAGAAGACCTGCAGTGGTAGGGGAGAAAGGGAGGCTGGGAAAAAAGTGGCTGCCTACTATTTTTATCACTTACTAAAGTTTACTCTAACATTTAATGACCCCAAAGGGCTGTTGTGCTAGCTGTGAACTGCAAGAGAGCACTGCAGTCTAGCCAACACACCCAAATTATAACCCAAGATCTGTAGGTGCATCCAAGGAGGATCAGTAACTTGGAGGTGGAAACACTCTACCTCCAAAGCCCATTATGCCAAACCTAACTGATACAGAATTTCTTTTACTGCTAAACTGAACTTCTTGACTTTCACTGAACTGTAGCGGTGATATTAGTGTCCTGTAGATTTACACATTGACTTGCCATACACTAACTCAGTGCTTGGTCTAGAAACAGTCGTGATTTGGCAAAAATGAAACAAGTATGTGAAACAAGTTTGGGACACTGCTTTTTTTGGTGCACCATTTTACTCGACTGGACTCTACATGAATGGTAATGTTCATAGCATATACTTTTTCAGACACACTGTCCCCTGCAGGACTCAAAGAGAATGTCCCAAAAGAAGCATATTTGACTCACTGAGAAGACTTTGTAGTAGAAAGACTGGGAACATATATTTTCTTGCATCTGATTAAGAATTATGGACCATCATAAGTGAGTATGATATTTAGATTTTTTTTAAAGTAAACTTTATAGAGACAGCAAGGTCTAGCAATAAGCACTAAGATATTAACTTCATAATCAATGTATATTTGTACTTTAAGGATTAGGGATACTTTTAGAAAATGTTGTTAGTCTAGAATCTATAGCCTAATGGGGCTTAGCTAGCACCATAAATATATTTAGTATGCTGTGTTTGGAGCTACATATGTTTCAAGGCAGGAAGGGGAAGTGAAAACAAAAACTTATAACAGACTCAAGTCTAATGTAAATGGCTTGAACCCTAACAGAATTACACAGCGTCTGAATATGGTGCAAACTATTTACAGTAAAACTCCAGTGGTCCGGCATCCAATGGTCCGGCACCATCTGGAACCCGGAAATGCTCCGGTCAGTTTCAGCAGCAGCTGACTTGGGGAAGTCTGGGGCAGAGCAGCTGGGGTGCTGCCGGGTTGGTCCTGCAGCGCCGAGGGGCGCATCCCCCCCACTCCACCCCAGACTACTATTAGCCCCTCCTTCCGATAGTCCAGCATATTTGATTGCAAAATACAGTAAACTTCCTAAAGGTGCTGGATTATCGGAAGTTTACTGTATTTTGCAATGTGAAACTACAGAAATTACTGATTCCCTCTTGCTCACAAGAGGAAATCTCCATTTAGGACACTGAAGTCACTGACAGATCATCTCTAAGAGTGAACAAATCTGTGAATATTTCTATTGCTATTACAGAAATGAATTTAGTATGATGGGTAATAATGTGCATAATATTTTCATTCTTGTTTATTCCTTCATTGAAAAGAGTTCATACTATATATTGATTGTATTTTTTGTTTCCTTTACCGTGCAGCAAAATTATTCAAATCATATTCCAATCAGGTTTATGTCCTCATTTGCCCATTGTGTTAACCTTCCCTCATTCTCAGTTTAAAAAAATAATCTGATGTAAGGCAACATTAAATGGAACTATTGTGCATTCATTTTTGTTCTGCTCCCTTTAGTCAGACAGGGGAAATTACTATCACAAGGTCCAAGCAGTAAATGAAATGGTTTTGTCAAGTGATTTCAATAAATAAATATTTGAAATTGTTACTGACACAATACTCAGCTGTGCTGAGCTAATGCTGATAAGATGTTCATATAGATCAGATTGCAGAACTGGGGCTATAAACTGTAGCATAACTTGAAACAAAAAAGTCCAGAGATTCCCCCCCCCCCCTTCTCTTCCCATCCAAATTGTATGCAAACATTTGCTATATTTTTCAGTTTAGCAGCTGTTATGGTTGCCAGCCTTCCAGGACTGTACTGTAGTCTCCAGGATTTAAAGATTAATCTTCAATTAAAGATTATGTTGTATGATGAAACCTCCAGAAATACATTCATCCAAAATCGGCAATTCTACCTGTGGGATTTTTTTTAATTTCACAGTTACAAGGCAGGAAGTTTTTTTTTTTTTATTCCTAAAGTCACAGTTTAAATTATTTATATTTCAGTTTTGTTCTTCTGTTATGCATTTCACAAATATTCAACCTATCACATATTAAACATTTTTTTACTATAATGGAATTTGCTATTGTTTGTGACAAATATATTTATTTTATAAGAGTTGTAAGTTTTACACATTATTTTAACCTTAGATTTCTCCTAACCTGTATGTCTTTACTTAAGGCTAACTTATGTATAAGGTGTAAGGGAAAACACTTTCCTATAAAGTATAAAAATCTACATCAATATACAGAGCATGTACAGCTTATTTAAAAGGAAGGAGAACTGTTATACCTTTGGTGTTGAAAAGTTAAATGGATCTTTTCAAGTTCTATAGCAATAAAAAAAAAAATCAACCTTTTAAAAATAAAGCTGTTGATAATGGAATATTGCTTAGGTATGTGTTTTTATTGAACAAAACAAGGGAATAGGATGAGTATTGGGCATGTAAATAGTCAGGGCTTTTAAAACATGATATCAACATGTGAACAATGATCGAACATATTTAGGGAGTGTAGGCTGAAACTCTCTAGTCTGACACTCTCTGGTCTGGCAACATCTATGGTCTGTCATGATTTCAGTTAGCTGGATATGTGCTTATCATGGGTGTGGTCAAATTTTCTGCGGTCCCATAAAGTTTGTTTACATCCGCTGGTCCTGGCTCTCAGTGCTCTGTGCTGTTGTTTAGCTCCACTTTACCCCTAAATGTCTTCTAAGAGCCCAGTAAACAGAGGAAATGCTGGTAATGCCACTAACTGTAAGCATGTATTTTATGCTTTATCTACTTATTTCCTTATGCCAATACAATAACACTAACATATTGTTATGAAGAGAGCTGATAAGCCTTGGCTTTTGTAGGGTGTATCAGTACAATCATACATTATTAAGCAGCTCTCCAAGCACTGTTCCATTTATTCTCCTCAGCAAAATAAAAGTGAAAAGGGAACCACTCGCTACAATATTGACCTCCTGTGATTTGACAAATTCTCTGATTTGGCACCTGTCTGTTCTCGAGGGTGCCAGACTAGAGAGGTTCAACTTCTACTCAGGATATACACAGTGCTTCGCAATTATGTATGAAACAACAAGGACATCACTTATTACTCCCAGCCTTGTCTATATGGGTATACAAGTCACATCTTCAGTTTAATAGTTTTTTAGAATGGTGGCACTAAGTAATAAAGACTACTGTGACACCAAATGAGAAACAGCTGAGTGGGCTGGGGGCATGAGCCTCTATTTAAGCATGCAATTACAATTTCACACACTGCAAACTATAATTACTAATCTAATTACATATCAAAATTAAGTTTATGCATTTCCAAGTTATAGTTTGCTATGTGTTCTTTAAAAGCACTTTTTTGGAATATTTTCCCCCTCTACTACATGCCGAACTAATGAGAAACAGGTATGATTGTAATTTTTCAAATTTTTGGGGGGTCTAACATATGTACATTTGAAAACATTAGAGAAATGAAGAGCTCTTCAATCTTGCCAATAGAGATGACAGTAACTGCAAACATGCTTTGCCAGGATCTCTATAGGACTGTGGCAGCCACAAGCCTTATCTTACCATTCACACTCGGTCCTTTTCACTGTCCAGCACCCCAAGTCCTGCTTCTTTATACTCTCCCATGGAAAAAATGATGCTGACAAATCTGTCTCTATCTTTGTTGATATGATAGAGCTGAAACAATCTGAGCTCCAGTACTCATAAATATATATTTTGCTTTCTAAGAGACCTCCTGTATCAGAGACACATCCAATCAGGCAGCATTATCAGACAGAATGGCCATACTGGATCAGACTCTCCATCTGGTCTATATATCCCAGTATCCTGTCTTCTAACAATGGCCAATGCTAGACACTTCCAAGGTACTGAACAGAACGGGGCAACCACCAAATGATCAATCCCCTGTTGTCCAATCCCAGCGTCTGCAAATCAGAGATGTAGCGACACCCAGAGCATGAGGTTGCATTCCTGGCCATCTAAGCTAATACCCGTTGATGGACCTATCATTTATGAACTTACCTAGCCCCTTTTTTAAACCCAGTTAGCCCTGGTCTACACTAGGGCGCTAGTTCAAAATAACTGCTAATTTCAAAGTAACAACCAGAGCGTCCATACTACTAAACCTGTTATTCTGAAATAAGGGGATGGTAATTTTGAAATAACAACTCTGGCTTTCCATGAGGGATAACACTTATTTTGAAATAGCGGTAGTGTGGACACTCCACTGCTACTACTTTGAAATAACTACTTCCCAGAGTCATTCGAAGTAATTTCTCCCCGGTGCTGCCTGGGGCTCTAAGTTAAGGTAGCGTGTCTACATTAGGGGTACTTGCCTCAGACTAATTATGAGGCTTCCCTGTAGTGTGGGCACACTATTTCAAAATAGTTATTTCAGGAGTTATTACTTTGAAATAATTTCCTGATGTAGACATGCCCTTATATTTTTGGCCTTCACACCATTCTCTGGCAATGAGTTCCACAGGTTGATTGTGCAGTGTATGAAGAAGCGCTTCCTTTTGTTTGAAAATAACACTTTCTTCACATCTTTCATAATTTTATAGACCTCTATCCTATCCCCTGACTCATCTCGTTTCTAAGCTGAACAGTCTTAGCCTTTTTAATCTTTCTTCATACAGAAGTTGTTCCTTACCCTAATCATTGTTGTGTTCTCTGTACCTTTTCCATTTCTAACATATCTTTTTCGAGATGGGATGACTAGAACTGTATGCTGTATTTAAGGTGTGGACATAACATAGATTAATATAGTGGTATTATGATTAGTGATGTTAAATTCTCGGGAATAAACTTTCGGAGAATATTCTCGAGAATGTTCTTGAGAATATTCTTCAATGCGAGAATTTTTGAGAATTTTCTCTTAAATACTTGTTAAATAGTTTGTAAAGAATTTTACTATTTATAATAATGTCTTTCTTTAATAAAACTTCAAGAATCATGAAAGTTTCCAATTGTTAAAATGAAAATTCGGGAAAGTAAAGAAAAAAAAGATAGAGGTTTAAATTACTAGAACTTTTATTACAAAACTTCTGTTGCAGGATACAAATATTTTTAACTTTCTGGATTGAATACAAGTCCAA
>JANRFK010004440.1:46882263-46899211 GCA_030068395.1 Apalone spinifera | reverse complement strand
CGCTTGTTCTACCTTGGACAGTCTTGTTAAACGGAGAGAGCAAATTGTGTTGGGACAAGAGACTAAGTGAGATGTAGGTGACATCTAGTTCTTCAGCAGGTTAGCCAGACCAGGCACAGACTTTATTTTTAATGAGACTGAGACATAACTGAACCCTCCTATCCTGAGGGGAAAGACTGAATTACAACTCCAGCAAGGAGGTGCTGAGGTGGAGATAGAGCAGAAAGAAGATTCCAGAGGAGAAAAAAGGAAACTCTAGCTAGGCAGGGCTGGGAAAGATTGAAATTTGGACTTTGAAGCCTTTATTTGGATTATTACTATATACTGTTCCAAACACAGGTATTATTGGAGAGCAAAGTTTTCTGGACTTCTGAAGAACACCACACAGGGTGCGGGCAAGGTAGAGCAATGCTAAGCCACCTTAGCCAGAAAGGGGCACTACAGGGGCAGCATGCCCATTTATAGATCCCTAAAAGTTAGATAACTATTGAGCACAGATAGCTTTCAGGAGGAGTCTCACAGAGAGAGGGGTTCGATATAACCTTTACCACTAAAGGGTTTTAGAACCACTTATGTTACACTCAGTAAATAATGTGCAGAGATAATTTGCAAGCTGGGGGTTTGGATGGCTCCAAATGTGAGGGGATCTTCTGCATTGTAAAATATTTCGGAATACTTTTAATATGAATCTCTTCATTCATAGCTTCAAGCTGATTTAGATACAACATGCAAAAGCGTCATTTAACAAGCAACAGAGAACCCCGTCAAAACTAGACACCGTCCCCCAAAAGCCATCCCTACACACCTTCACAAAAGACGTGATCATTCCCTGGGACACAGGGCAGGGTAAGACTGAAAAAGGACTGTCCCTGCAACACTGTGAGGACTGCAAGGAAGGTACTGCCAATTTAAAGTTGATCTACCACTTCATTAGCTGCCAAGTTAAAGATGGAAGGGCCAGAAGGACATGATCATGGCTATTCATTGCAGTAAACAAACACTCTGTGGCATTATGAATGCGACGCAAATGGTGGAAAGCTTTGCTGTAAGCCTTGATGGAAGGAAATATGATCCTGAAGCCTTGTGGACGTGAAGGCATATGCTCTTGTTAAGAGATCTCACAATATGCAAAATGCACAGTTGAATGAAATGGTGTACTTTGTCCAAAACATGGCTTTACTTACAAAGGAAATGGTCAGAAAAGACTCGAGATTCTTAACTTACTCCACTAGAACTGTTAACAAATCCCTGAACAGGAAGACTGGCAAGCCACCACATGCAGAAACTCTTTATGCAGCATTTTTCCAGCATGAGCAACAAGGTCATTCAGATACATTCAGACTGCAGTATTATTTGTGCTGTCTTCCCAGTCCCACTAGGCAAGATTTAGCTATATATTTTAGAAAGGTGCATTTGTATGTCTGTCGGCCAGTCTGTTTCTTCAAGAACTCCTCTTAAATGGACCTTAACAGTTTTAAAGAGCTAAGATCACCAAATTCGGTATGCAGCTTCCTCTTATCCTAACTTAAAGCAAAGTCAGGGTTTGGTTATGCCAGGAAAATGGGCATCCGCAACAGTAAGACAGTGGCTGGTTGGCGGAGGGCCTCTGAATATTGCCATCTACTATCCACATATGTGTTTCGCTGTGTTAAGCACATCTTCTTAAATGCCAAGGCCAGAATGGAGCACTGTGATCATTTAATATTACCTCCTGTTATAAACACATACCATAAAACTTCCCCCAAATAAACTGCTTGCTTGTGCCCAGTTTAGCAAGTGATCCAGCTTGCTCTGAGTTAGTGACTGTTATATTCATTTTTATCACCTCTGAATTGGTGTGTCATCTGCAAACTTTATTATTTATGGTTTTATGTTTTCATCCAGGCCAATGAAAAAAATGTTAATGAATACAGAACCAAGAACTGATCCTTGTGGGACCCCTCTGGAAACAACCTCCTCGACAATGATTTCCTGTTTACAATTACATTTTGAGCCCTATCAGTTAGTCTGTTAAATTTATATATTTCTAGTTTGTAATCAAAATATTGTGCAGTACCTAGTCAAATTCCTTACAGGAGTCTAAGAATGTGTGTGGCTGACCACAACCTTGCCAGTGACAAACCTTACGGTAAGAACTTTTCCCCCTTATTTGTCCTTTGGATCAAGAAACAGAGTGAGATCAGTTTCTTGTACCCATCTTTCACTACCTTTTCTTAAAAGCCTCATTTTTAATAATGGATTGATAATGGATATCTTGTATTGGATCAACTTCTATTGGTGAAAAAGAGAGAAGCTTTTGCGCTCCATAGAGCTCTTATTTAGGTTTGGCAAAGGTACTAAGTGTGTCATGGTTAAATATAAGATAGAACATATAGTTTAGCACAAGTAGCTAGCATATAATTAAAGCATTCATAGAATCATAGAAGATTAGGGTGGGAAGAGACCTCAGGAGGTCATCTAGTCCAATCCTGTTCTCAATGCAGGACCAACTCCAACTAAATCAAATGTCACTGAACAAATAGGGGTTAGTGGGTTACAGATTGTTGCAATAAGACCTTTATTAAGACCATGATTTTTAATGTCTAGCAAGTAATGAATTTAGACAAAGATTAAAGTGGGTAAATTAAAAACATGAGTTATTTAGAGGAAGAAGGTCAGACTAAGATAAAACCTGTTAATCTTTTATCACCTCAAATATGCCTTTGTAGGTAGATTCAAATGGATTTTCAAGTCCTCTCAAAAACTATTGTGGGAAGAAGCTCTTTAGGGATTCTAATTAATCTCCTTCCTAGTGTTCGCTATCTCTGGCATCAACCTAGCAGAAAACTCATGGTCTGTTTTGCCTGAGAGTTTAAAGAAGCAGGTCCATAACTGGACTTCTCAATATTAATTCTTTTAACAATATGCACTGTTGGCAGATTAAAATCTTTCTTGGCCCCTCCTAACTATTTTTTATTTTTATCTGAAATAGATATTTTTTTCATTTTTAAAAATCCTTTTTGAGCCTAGAATAGGTTTTTCTTTCATTGCAGAATGTCCAAATTCTCAAAACTGATGCACTGGTCCAAGCTAAAACAAAAGACAGGACTATTCAGCACTTTAAAGACTAACAAGATGGTTTATTAGGTGATGAGCTTTCTGAGGAAGTGGGTCTGGCCCACGAAAGCTCATCACCTAATAAACCATTTTGTTAGTCTTTAAAGTGCTGCATAGTCCTGTCTTTTGTTTCAGCAAGACCAGACTAACACAGCTACATTTCTATTACTATGGTCCAAGCTAGATACAGTATTTCTATTTCATCCTTTTCCATTCTATGTTCTTAGATAGGTTGGTATTTGAACCATTTCTTGATAGTGCACTTTCTCATTTGGTACTTATAGAAATCATCATTATGGTAGCTGGCAATGACAACTTCCCACTTCTTGGCTGTTCACAATTATGTTGACAAACATGAATTCCTTTATACAACTTACCATAAATTACTGCAAAATGTTACAGGATACTCCACAAGATGTAACATGGGCAAGAGGAGGTCCATTTTCTGCTACACTATTCTGCAATGATCTTTAGAAAAATGGGGAGATCTGCTCATGCATATTCCCAGAGAAAGGATTTTGCCTTTAGTGTGTGACACAAATCTGCAGATATAATTTGGCATCAGTGATAGCTTCTGATGAAAGAGATTTTAGAAATCAAAAGGACTAGGTAAAATATCTTTCATACAAGAAAGGAAATTCTTTTGAGACAGGCTTAAATTTAAAATAGATTAAATATATTTTAGTTTTCAGCATTACACATTCCTTAATGTTAGCCAGTATAATTTCCAAAATGTGAAAAATATTATTCATTACAAAAGTCACAAGGTATTGACATTTTGCTATTTAAATTTTCATTTAATATAAACATAATGGAGATTGCCTATCTCCTAGAACTGGAAGGGACCTTGAAGGTCATCAAGTCCAGTCCCCTGCTTCACAGCAGGACCAAGTACCATCCTGACAAATTTTTGCCCCAAATCCCTAAATGGCCTCCACAAGGATTGAACTCACAACCCTGGGTTTAGCAGGCCAATGCTCAAACCACTGAGCTATCCCTCCCCCCATTTGGCAGAATAGCCGTAAGTATGCATTTGAGAAATTATTTCTAGCCTCCATGTCAACAATCTAGAGCTCCTAATAGGTCATTTTTCCAACATAGACTGCACTGAAAATGAAAAGATGACGAAAAAAGCCTATCTGTACCTCTTAGCTAATGGTTAATTAGGAAGAAAAGGCAAGTTAGATGTACAAATATATTATATATTTGAGAGAGTTTGTGTGTCTGTCTGTCCATACATCTTTGAGCCTATTTGTTCAAAAACTCCTCCTACATAGTAAAAGCTAGGACCATCCAATTTGGTATGCAGCTTACTCTTGTCATAACTTAAAGCAAGGTACAGGGCTGGTTGTGCCAGGACAATAGGAAGTACATGGGATGTGATTGTTTCTCATCAAATAGAAAGGGAGGGTTGTGAGAGCAGGGGCAGTTATACTCCTGAACGACCACAGGGAGACAGCAAGTGCCTAAGCCCCAAGAAGCAGCTGCCAGTCAAGCAGTGCAGTGTCTGCCGCCCCAGCCTGTCACTGGGGAGCAGCTAGCGACAGGACATGTGGCTCCTGCCACCTCAGGGAGCAGCCAATGGCTGCCCCCATCCACCTTGAGCCCCCACATAACTCCAAATCCTCTGCCTTGAACCACTTAGCCCCAGCTCTGACTCCTGCATCCCCACTCCCACCCTTTAACCTCTCCTCACTCCCCAACCCTGATTTCTGCACCCCTCCCCACACCAGTCCCTTGCCCTGAGCTCCTCCTCATCCCCCAAACCTGACTCCTGAACCCCCCATATCTCCATCCCTGAGTTCCCCACATCTCCAAGCCCCTGACCTGACTTCTGCACCCCCAATCCCCTGCCCTGAAGGACCCAAGCAACACTGGGTAAATCTTCTAATATATAAAACAAAACTATTATGTCTCCATTTTTGTTAAGTACATAATGGAGAAAAATAAAATGTTCGACAATAATCAGTGCATCAATTAAGATAGCATGGATTAGAAGAGGCTGTATTACTTATGATATAGCACATACATTTTGGTGGTAGTCAATTTGCCTCACAATTTTCATTCAAAATGATATAAAGTATATGTTGACAGACAACTTTTAAAGCTGTGTTCTCATTAACACTCTCAAACTGAGGACACTCAAGGGAAGGGAACAAAACTGATGTTTCTCTCCTAGGAACAGTGAAGGAAATACTTGTGGGAAGGGCAAATGTAAGCCAGCAGATAAGCAATCTCCAGTCTGTGGAGCAGATAGAACACCTGGAACAATGTCTGGAATCTTGCATTTTATATCCAGAAAAGGTTCTGCATCTGTCAGTACAGGGGAAGTGCAGATCCAATATAGGAAAAACCATCTTGTGAATTTGGAAATACCAAGAATTAAAACTCCAGGCTTGAAATAACGGCTAGGCCATTCTCTCTGGAACTCAAGTTAGGAGAAATCCTAGGATATAACCTCAAGAGAGACCATCCACAGTTCTTCCCCATTCTTAGATTAAAAAAAAACAAAAATCCTTGTAGTAAGCCTTCCACAGGAGGAAAGGACCAACCATCACAAAAAGAGTATGCTCAGTAGAACTACAAATGGGAAAAGGTGAGTTTCTGGTTAGGAGGGTCCCAACCATATCTAGTTTCTTCTATTGCAGAAGTGAGAAATTCTAATTCTGAAAAAGCCTCCTGAAAGAAGAAACACAAGAAAAGCAGGAAACAGGAAAGACAATAAAGACACCCCTCTATATAAAACACAGGTGAGTTTCATAGTTATTATGTCTTCAAACAGTTTATTTGCTTGGAGTAGCAGGAAAGGGTCTTTGTACTTATACTCTCAGTTTGTGTTCTAATACCCAACTCATAAATGAATACTTTGGTGGCAATGCTCAGAGCCCTAGCTGCCAGTCATATGCTTTCAAAAACTGCACTGTATTAAGGAATGTGTTCTTCAGGTTCCAAAAATACATTTACTAATTTTCTTTTAGACCACAGCAGGAAGGCATAGTTTCTCCAAACTCTTCTGCATGGATTATGAAACAAATGTAAATAGGACAGCCACTTAGCACTAAAAGAGCCCAATAGAATTCTGTGAGCTAGTTCAGTCTGTATACCTCAGTTATATCTGGCATGGAAGTCATTGTTTTTGTTGATAGTGTAATCTTGGAACTGTGTGCTTGAAAGAAGATTGTGTGGCAAACTATGACAAATGTTTTCCGCATCCTTTGAAAAGTTGAGGCCATTGTGAGGAAAATGAAGACTTGTCCATTGAGACCTCTCTTGTTCAATAATGGCCAAAAGGCAAGATACCAAGTGCCTTTTCAGAGCAGCTCGGTTAAATGCTTATGCATTGGCCGTTGGACAACTTTCTATGTTCAATGAAAGTAGTGCTCAACAAATCATGTATTATGCAAATACAGCAGAAGGCCTCAATTCCATATTTTTATTATTTAGTACCTTTTTACCCCCACTCATCTTCCCTCTTACACGCCTTCTAGAACAGAGGTGGGCAGGATCCAGCCTGCTGACTGCCTATGGCCACGAAGCCCTTTAATCAGGCCTGCTGCCTGTCCCACCAGAACCCTTGGGCATGGAGCAGCTCCAAGCCATTCCAAGCGGCTGGCTGCTCCATGTAGCTCTCTGCACCACACGAGGGGAAGGGAGGGGGCGGAGAAGCTTCACATGGAGCTGAGAGATTGTACTGGTGATGAGGACAGAACATGAAGCCTCTCCCTGTCCCCAGCATACAACACTGACAGCTACAGGGAACAGCCAGCCATTTTGAGTGGTCTGGGGCTGCTGGCCAAGAGCCACCTAGGTAAGGGTCTTCCAGCTAGAGCCTGCATCTGGGCACTCCATCCCCTCCCACACACCTATTCCAGACCCCAGTTCACCATTCGCTCCTGTCCTGGGTCACCATCCAAACCTTCAGCACCCCTCCTACCCCATATCACAACTCCCTGCCAGACTCTGCCCCCCTCCCCCCCCAGGCCAGAATCCTCTTCTGCACCCATATCCCCTCCAGGAACCTGCACCCCAATCTCATGCCCCAGGTCACAACCCCCTACTTCATCCCTACTCCCTCTCAGATCTGCACCCCTGTTTCCCACCCTGAGCTTTTGCACCCAACCTCTGTCCTAGACCTCACACCTCTTCCATGGAAAAGCACAGCCCTTGACCACTTACAAAATCTTGGAATGGCCTCCCCATTAAAAATTATTGCCCACCGCTATTCTAGAAACAGGAGAAAGATGTAAACTGAAGACAGAGGAAGCATTCAGAGTACACTAAGCACCACTTGCAGATAAATGTAACCTGAGGGAATACTGACAGATTAAATGCAGCTGCATGTGAAAGCAAGACATGAAAGCAAGAGAAACCTGGTAGGAAAACCCCCTGGCTTAAAGAGATCTTAGACCAGAGGAGCGAAGAAATAAATTATTACTAAGAAGCAGGCTCACTTACTTTTCTTGTGGCAAATGTATCTCAAAGAGCTAAAGTCCACCTTAGGTAGGTAGAGAAGTAGGAATTGTTGACTTCAGAAGAGAATGTATAGTGCTGAAGAGCAGAGGTTTCATTTACAGCCAAAGGCTAAGTCTGGATGTGTACAAGGAGACAGACTTTAAGAAAAGCACCTCTAAGAAGGCATTCTCCTCTGATAGGTTTAAAAATTGCTACAAAGGTTAGTTAGAAAAATCTCTACAATAAAATATTTCATTTGAATTATCCCCAATTTACTTCGGATAATTAAAAGGAAGAAACAGTAAACATGGAGAGGAAAAATATAACCTTGGTATGGGCTTGGAGCTTCCAGGATATAGAAATCTACAAATCGGAGGGAATTTCATAGGAAGGTTCCTTTATAGTGACCTTGAGTGACATTTTTTTGGTTTATTTTGCCTTTCTGCTTTCTGGTAGGCAGAACGATAATGCTATCCATTAGGATCTAGTTTCGTGGGGAAAGAGGACACTAACATCCAGCTTCTCTCATAGTTTCAATCTGCTCCTTTTTTTAAAATACAGTAATACATTTCATTGTTTCAGATACTTAAATCTGAAATTTCACGCTGTTGTGACCATAGGGGTCCCACCCAAAAAGTGGTCAAAAGGGAGTCACAAGACTATTATGGAGTGAGGGGGAAGGTCACAGTTTTGCCCCTTCAGTGAAGATGGCAATACTGTGACTCCCCCTCCTTCCGCAATCTGCTGTGATTCCCTTTGGACTGGGATCCCCCCAGTTTGAGAAATGCTGGTTTTCCCCCAATGAAATCTGGAGAATATAGAATAAAAGTACACAAGACCAGATTTCACAGTTTATGATATCAAATTCATGGCCATGAAAAATGTGAGACCCTAATCCTTATCTTTTACCACACCTTTTACTTGGAAGATACTGTTTCTAGAGAGGCTAGCTAAGCGGCTGAGATGCACAGAGAAGTCTCTGTTCCTCTTCCCTATCACTCTGAAAAGGTCTCTGTAACACTGATGGTTTGGGTCACAGTCTCCTCCACATAGATATAGTTTGTATCAAGGAAATAAAATGTTTCTGCCACCCAGACTCTTCAGTAATAATACAGGTATTCATGCTTAAGGTTTTATGCAACAGTACTGAAAGAACCAGATGATTCTTAATTTAAGACCACCTTTTAAAAATGCAACATTTGAGTATATTCACAGACAAGGAAAGAATGAATGTGATCAAATGCCAAGAATTAAAGGCATCTATCTCCAGAGGGAAGCTAAGAAATTAATTCTGAGTAGGAGAAAAACGTTTTCATCTTCTTTAAGACTACATACTAATCACAACAAAGACTCATTTTTCAGCTGTGACTGTGCACATTACTATTAATTCCATAATAAATTGCATTAATCCTCACTTACCTGGTAAGCAAAGCAACCTGCAAGTGTTCATTTGGAATATGAGTTTTCTACATTAGTATCCGATTAGTACTGCTTCCCTAATGAAAGGACAACTCCAAGAGGTCTTTTTCTACATACAGTATTTTTAAGTAAATGATATGCTCCATATAATAAATTATAGAAATAAATGTACTTAATTTACTTCAAAAATAGTTGTTTCCTCATTCAATTTTTATTTCACAAAATTGAAAGAGTAAACCACATGTTTTTAAAAGTTAACCACCAGCCTCTGAATTCCAAATAGATCTCACCAGCTAAATCTGTTCAATGACCTTATTTACCTTCAGCCTGAATCTAAAATCTTCAATGCTGTCAATTTTTACAAGTTATAAAAACATTCTAAGTTCAACAAGGCTAACATGCAATTCATATTTTTGTTGTGTTATATGTGAAAACAGACTGTGTCTTTACAGCAAGCATTATTTATCATATCATAGAACACTAGAACTGGTAGGGACCTTGAAAGGTCATTAAGTCTAGTCCCCTGCCCTCAAGGCAGGACCAAGCAATATCTAGATCATCCCAGATAGATGTCTATCTAACCTCCTCTTAAATATCTCCAATGATGGAGATTCCACAACCTCCGTAGGCAATTTATTCCAGTGTTTAACCACCCTGACAGTTAGGAAGTTTTTCCTAATGTCCAACCTAAACCTCCTTTGCTGCAATTTAAGCCCATTGCTTCTTGTCCTATCATCAGAGGCCAAGGAGAACAATTTTTCTGCCTCTTCCTTGTAAAACCATTTTAAGTACTTGAAAGCTGCTATCATGTCCCCTTCTCAGTCTTTTCTAAACTAAACAAGCCCAGTTTTTTCAGTCTTCCCTCATAGCTCATGTTTTCTAGACCTTTGATCATTTTTATTGCTCGTCTCTGGACTGTCTCCAATTTTTCCACATCTATACTGAAATGTGCTGCTCAAAACTGGACACAATACTCCCAGTGAGTCCTATTCAGTGCAGAGTAGAGGAGAAGAATTACTTCACGTCTTGCTTACAATACTCCTACTACAGCATCCCAGAATCATGTTTGTTTGTTTTTTTTCCCAACAGTGTCATACTGTTGACTCATATTTAGCTTGTGTTCCACTCCGACACCTAGATTCCTTTCTGTAGGGCTCTTCCTAGACAGTCGCTTCCCGTTCTGTATGTGTGAAACTGATTGCTCATCCCTCAGTGGAGTGCTTTGCATTTGTCCTTATTAAACTTCATTCTATTTACCTCAGACCCATTCTCCAATTTGTCCATATTATTCTGAATTTTCATCTTATCCTCCAAAGCACTTGCAACCCCTTCCAGCTTGGTATCATCTGCAAAGCATATTACCTATGTAAATATCTAAATCGTTGATGAAGATATTGAACAGAACCAGTCCCAAAACTGACCCCTCATAGAATCATAGAATACTAGGACTGGAAGGGACCTCGGGAGGTCGAGTCCAGTCCCCTGCCCTCATGGCAGGACCAAATACTGTCTAGACCATCCCTGATAGACATTTATCTAACCTACTCTTAAATATCTCCAGAGATGGAGACTCCACAACCACCCTCAGCAATTTATTCCAGTGTTTGTTCATTTAGTTTGCATAGTTCCTCTGATTTTATTAAATGTATCCAAAATTAACACATTATGAGTCACATGATGACTTCTTACATCCGAATCTTTGGATAGCACTAAGTGAAAAGTCAAGACACATTATCAACTACCTTATCTTACCTTCAAATATGCTTTATGTAAAAGGTTCTTAGTGAATTTTTAATAGCTGTACCTTATGGTACATTTCTTCCTGTTCCATTTTTGCATACAGATGGAAATGTTATGAATCTAGTTTAAGGCTGATCCTCTTTTTTGCATTCTGTTCTGTGACTGATCTGATCACAAACAAGAAATTCTTCAAGGCCATCCATCTCTTGTGGCAGCAGCTGAGCTAAAACGTCTAACTCGCTGCTACCAGCCAGTCATGCGAGATTCCTGTCATAAATACTGAATGTGCAAACAACTGTTTAAATTAGGTGCCCTATCTGTTTTAAAGACATTTCACTGGAAATATTGGCTGATATTTGTACGGTGGCATGAGGTGGAGGATACCGAGTTAACATGTGTCACATTAGGAGTCAATATATTGGTCTGGCTGGCAAATATTTAAATTGATTAATTTTTTTAATCTCTAAGTATAGTAAAAAAATTAGAACTAAAGCAGCAGAGCATGTAATTTATGCATCTTTTTTTAAGCAAATAATAGCACGGCTGTTAGTAATACTGGGTATAGCCATCTGCTATAAATATAGTAGCCAATTGCTTAATGCTCAGCTTTAGGAATTGCGCTACCTTTTTGAAATAACAAAAGTAACTCAATGTTTGGAAAATATTTGGGCAGGAAAGAAAACAGCATCTGGTTTGTGTTGGCATTCTTGATAAATGCTCCAAAATATGGGGCATGTGCAGGTGCAAGTACTTCTGCTGCTTGGAATCTTACCAGTGCACACACATTCATTCTTTTGGAAGTACTAACTGTGATGCCCGTCATTTGTCACAATTTATAACAGACGTGGTTTTGTTTTACATGTCAGTTTTCATGTAAACTGTGAAAATGGCAAATCATATTATAATTGATAAGTTCTGCAACCTGTTCATGTGAGAAAATGCATAATACAATCTTAGTAGAAGGGCAACATGACCAGGGCAAGTCATTTCACTTTCTCTCTCAGTAGCATTTTCTTAATTTTATTTTAAAATCTCAATTTTTTACTCTGTATTATGGAAATATTTAATATTTATCTGCCTATCTTGCTGGCAGGTATTGTGACTAATGGTTGTACAATGCACTTGAACACATGAAGTGGTATAAAATCCTTATTAGTGAGAGTGAGTTTGAGAAGATCTAACTTACTGAGTCTATCACCAAGGACAGTATTATCTGGCAGATATGATGTCAGACATTACATCTATCCTGCCTTTGAGCAAAGATCTCCTTATACAGGTGACATTTTCTTAATTTTGTTTTAAATTGATATTTAGTGCTTTTGAAAGATGCTGGACTCTTAGCTCCAGACACTGAAGTGCTCTATTCATGGAACAGATACTACATTGGCAGCACAGTAGAAATGTACTTTTCATGTCCTGACATTTTGGTTAAATTTGTATGGGAAGGCTCACCTAGAAGACTGACAGACTGGCTCACTCCCTGTAGTTTATTCAGTCTCTAGCGTCTCTGCCAAAACTGCCTACCAAGGTAGAGGTTGAACCTCTCTAGTCCAGCACCCTCAGCTGCTGAGCCAGAAAATTTGCTGAAGTACAGGAGATCAATATTGTGGAGCAGCATTGCCAACACTTCCACTGCTTACTTGGGTCTTAGAAGACATTTGGGGTAAATTGGAGCTAAATAACAGTTCAGAACACTGAAAACCAGGACTAGTGGCTAGAAACAAATTGTATGGGACTGCAGGAAACTTGGCCACACCATGGTAAGTGGATATCCAGCCAACTAAAATCATGCCAGACCACAGATGTTGTCAGACCAGAGTGTGCCAGACTAGAGAAATTCAACCTGCACCGATCTCACAGTCTTCTGTGTGGTAGACAGCTGTCAATCGGGAATAGAAAGTTAGACCACTACCTTGCTTCACACAGGCCAGTTAACAGTCATCAGCAGTTCACTACATTTAGGTACTGCTGATCTGTATTTAATTCTTGACTTAGTTTTTTATTGTAAGCAGCACTGCTGTAGCTATATTGATCCCAGAGCATTATATCTTTAGTCATTTAGTGAAGTAAATTTGATAAACATTTCAAAATGTATATAATGCTAGCAATAGCCTGCTAATCCCATTGTGAAAAGACTTGCCATTTCTAGGGTCCATCCATTTCATACTCTATTTTTTGTTTGGACTTTGTATTTTCTCATAAGCTAGTTTATTAAAACATTAAAGCTTCATCAGATATTTTGCCATTACTAACGTGTGGAAATTACTCTCTGAAATGTATGCATTTTAATAATAAAAGTAATATTAACCACAACATATCTGTATATATTTTCAAGCAGTGTAATCCTACAGAGTAGTTCTCTGATACTTAAGCTATTTAATTGACTTAATAAATATGAATAAATACAGGTAATTGAAACAAGCTAATTTAAAATTGACATAAAATAAAATTGAAGGTTTTTAATTGTTTGCTTCCTGTAATGTAAATAAAATATATTCGACTGGCATAAAACTTGCTTGGACAGTGAGAAATCCTTGTGGTCTATGGCGAATGGATGGAGTACTGACAGCCTGGAGAAGCAGAACATAAAATGTAATTGGTAACAACAGGAGCTCTGGACCAGCAGAAAGGGGAAAAGTTGTCTACTAATATGCTGTATTGTTCCTTGCACTGTTTCTTTAGAAAATGCAGCACATTAAAAAGAGTTTGTTTGGTTTTTAGAATGCCTTTTAGCAATTAAAAGGAAAATCCTCCCTGTATCACAAAATAATAATAATAATATAATAAACAACAAAGTGGTGCGGAGTTACTGGCAGGTGCTTTCTAGTTAAAAAGAATCCTGTCTGTGCTCATTGGTGTTCTCTGGACTATACCAGTAGGGGCAGAATACTCGGACCTGGAAAGAAAAAAAAAAAATCAGGACTGAACCAATGCTGCATTAGAACTGCAAATGGTGAGCCATCATAACATGCGATGGGGATACTTTATGCTATTTCCTCCATCAGGCACCCACTGTGTGCTGGACTTCTTGTTGACTTAACTATAACAGTGATGGCAGTGTACATGTGGGGACTATGTCCCTTTATACTGCAAAACATTTCCACCTCTTCATTTAAGGCTCAACTGCCAACATGCCTATCAGCATGCTAGCTCAGACAAACGCAGGCCACGTGCCATCTGCCTGGGACTCATTCACCACTGGCTTTCACAAGTTCTAAAAGCCAGTAATCATACATGACCTTTTAGGAGTGAATAAGTGCCTAGAGTGCGTTGCAAAACATAATATTTTAGAAAAAAAAAATCTTTTTCAGCACCCAAGGTATTTGTCATTAAGATTCTGATCTTGGTTTACCATTCATTCAAATGTCTTTTAATTTTCATGTTGCTTCTTTTATTGTCCCACTTATTGGTTTAGGAAACGGGTCTTAACCTAGAAAAGTATGCCCAGAAACAAATAATTATGTAATGTTAATTGTAAATCCCTCTCCCCTCATTATGTATTAATGCTCTGGCATGCTATATGTCAGGGCTTAGGTTGATTTTCCATATATACTTCTATCTTTTGAGTGGACCTGAAGCTACTGTTGGAAGGTTTGCCACTCACACACCAGGCTCTTTTCGTATACCGTTGCTAAGCACCATGGATGGACTGAAATTTGTCACTTATCCCTTCATCTGTCAAGATGTTAGATGGCAATATATAACCCACATAAAAGAGATCATTCTTTTTCTTGTAGCAAATTATCCATCTGATATTTAATATATCTGATGTTAACCTTTAAACCATGTTATTGCATTAATATCATCATCATCATCATAATCAAGGATATGTCTAGACTACTTTTTTTCTGAAAAAACTGCCTTTTTTTTTCTAAAAAACTTCACCTGCATCCATACTGCAATCGCATTCTTTCAAAATTAAAGTGAAGGAACACAGGGGTTTTGTCGACATTGGTAAACCTCAAATTAAGAGGAAGAACACCTTTTTCAAAAGAGCTTTTTCAAAAAAAGGCATGTATGGACGCAGAACAGGGACATTTTTTGAAAGAAGAGGCAATTGAAAAAGCACAGGTGCCCTGGTGGCCATTCTGTGAATAGCCATCAGGGCTTTCTTTTGAGAGCATGTCCATGCAGTCTAGACACACTTTCGAAAAAGCAGATCGCTTTTTCGATTCGGTTTTGAGAAATGGATGTTCTCTTTCGGAAGAAGCTTTCTAGATGTACCCTAATTTGTATTAGCATAATGTTCAGGAGCCCCAGTGAAAGACCAGTACCTCACTGTGCTGGGTGCTGTACAAACAAAACAAAAAGATAGTTCCCACCCCAAAAAGCTTAAAATCTATGTATAAGACAAGAAACAACAGACTGACAGACAGCAGAACAGAAGGAAAAATGAGGCCATATTGGCCAACATGATAGACAGTGATGGTAGCACAGTAGTAGCCTACTCTCTGCAAAATTTTGGGGAGGGAGTGGGGGTTTGATAGCTATCATGACAAAGGAGAATTTTAAGGAGGGATTCTAAGGTTGGCAGGCAGGTGTTTATAGGAAGCTTCTCCCTACTGTGAGGGATGCAGGGGAGAAAGCACAAAGGTGCTTATTTAAAAATTTAACAAGTGTGTGGTGGCAGCTGACCTCATGGGTGATCAGAGGTGGGACTTGTTATAGCAAATGAGAGAGGCTGGGTAGGGAGGGAATAGGTCATGAAGGATCTTGAAAGTGAGGATAATCACTTTTGCTTGATGTAATAGAGAATGGAGAGCCAGTGGAGGGATTCAAAAAGGGGGTGAGAGACATGGACAAAACAACAAGCTAGAAAATTATCTTTGAAGCAGCATTCTGAATGGATACAAGAGGTACAAGACTGTGTTTGTCAATGCCACAGGAAGATGCCTGGTTTATCTGAGCCCTAGGATTTACCAGCTTCTGATGGAACAGTTCAAGGTGCAAAGGCACCAGTAGTGGAAGGTCTGCTGGGAAGAATTGGCAGTCTGGCCAGGATGCCCAGGAAAATACTCTAAATGGAATCCTATCCACAGTACTTCTCCTGGAAGAACACATTTCCCCAATATAACAAGGCATTCCCTTGTCCTGGGAGGTGTATGTTGCACCCCTCCTTTGCCAGAGAAACAGATTCAACCCAAATGCTTTTTGATGCCCACTCACTCCAGCATTACTGGAATATATACACTTGTTCTCTCTTTCGAAGAGCTGTAATTAAAAAAAATAAAAAATAACCTCTGGTCTAACTTACAGCAGAAATGATTTTTTTCCCCTATTGTAAGCAGTTTTGGAAAGTATGATGATTTTTTTCCTCCTACCTTCACACTTTTCTTAACTCCTGGCTCTTCGAAGGGGTTAAATTACACAAGATTTCTTATAAAAATATTGTAACTAGTCCCCAGCTTTAAGCAATGATTAGTGTTCCATTAGAAGCCTGATTTTTGTCCTCTTCTAAGTTCATCAAAACTAAACCATTTAATCAGCAATGTTTATGTTTCACATGTTTAACCAATATGGCTGCCTTCTGTGATTGTGGGACTATGGCTTTTTGAGCATCTAGTAAAGTATTCTTAAACAATTCCCACATATTCATATTCTTCTGATTACATTCTTCCTTCAGCTGACTTGACTCATTATTGTTTTCAACTTTGTGAAACTAGCCATTTTAAAACCCCAAGTATATATATTGCTGGTCTGGACTTCATCCTGTTTGCACATTGTAAGTGATCATGACTCAATCACATTTATACTTTCCCTACCACTGATTTTTCTTTCTGTATTCAGTTCCTCTTTATATATCAAGATTAGGTCCAATATAGAATTTCCTATGTTAGCAGTAATACTTCTTAAATTAGCAAATTTTCATCTATAATATTTAGAAATTCCAAAAATGTTTCAAAATTGGCAGCACGAGACTTCCAGCATGCCACTCAAACTATAGCCCCTCATGCTCACAGAGCTTAGTTCATTTACAGATTAACTAAACACTGAATATATTGCAGAAACTTTAATGCTAAGAAGAATAAAATGAAGATGCCATTTCTATCATGTAAAAGTGACAATTTATTTTTAACCTTGGTGAAAGCATATGATTCCTCTATCTTTGAAGAGACAGAAGCTGTTCTTGAATCTGGGATGCTGCTCTTGATCACTGATTATAGTGGTCTACAATTTTTTAGAAGTAGTCTACTTCAGAGATAAAATGTGCTATTTATTATGTATTTTGATGTGCTGAATT
>JANRFK010004440.1:46850238-46860301 GCA_030068395.1 Apalone spinifera | reverse complement strand
GCCCCATGAAATTGTGCTCAGATATTGTTTGTACATTTATTATTATTACTACTAGAAGACTTACCTGGTCTTGCCCAGGTCCTTCAGGGCAGGGGCTGGTGAGGTGGGACAAGTGCAGGAATCAGGGTGGGTCCATGGAGATATGGGAGGAAGGGCAGGAGGATGAGGGCGTGAGGGGTGCAAGAGAATGGGTTGGGAGTTGAGGAGGAGCGGTAGGGCTTTCCTCTCCCCTCCCCTCCTCTGACCGGCCAGCAGTGGCCTTCTCTCCCCTGCAACCTAGCCCCCATCCCCAGCCTTCCCTCTGCCTCTCCAGGGGCCTTCTCCCAATCCCCCTAGCTGCCAGGGGTCTTCTCTCCTTCCCCCTGAAAGAGGCATAGCGAGAGGGATGGGGGGGCACTTGCCCCCGGGTACCACGCTAGGGGGGCGCCGGGCTGGGGTGGGAGCAGAGCGCACTGCTCCACGCATTGCAGTGAGTCCACTGCTGGTGGGCCACATGCTCCCTGTACAATTAAGCTTCCGAGGCAGGACGGGAGCGGCCACTTGAAAGGTAGCGTTACCTGTACCTCCAGTGCCTGGCTCTGCGAGATGGGTGGGCTGAGGGTGCCTGGCTCTGGGGGAGGGGTGGGGCATTGGGGGTACACATACATATATATGTATTTAAAGAGGTACGTTATAAAAAAAGGTTGAGAAACACTGCTCTAAACCATTCCTTTTGGCCTCCCTGTTTCCTTTCTCCTTTGGCAAGTTGGGCAGATAGCAGTTTTGGTAAAAATATATCAGATATGCGCACACAATGCTCGCTCTAACTCAGCTGGTGCTGGATAAGCAGGGCCTCAATTCTAAAGGAGTTGGCATTACTGAGGTGATTGATACCCCCATGTTTGGTGGTGGATTTTCCAAAGAAAATGCTGGTGTTTTCTGCAGGTCACCCACATTTCCCAGTCATAGCAGAGACTTGGGATTAACATGGCTCTCTCAACTAAAAGTCTTATTCATGTTCAGATGTGATTGTGACCACCTGGCGAGGCAGTCTGCCAAAGGCAAGGCTGGCCTTGATTCATGACAGCTATGGCTTCAGTTGAATGGCTTGTGTGAAATTTCGAAAAGCAGCTCAGAGAGACCTCTCTCCTTTACTTAAGGATAGAACCTCATGACAGCCTGAAGGAAAAAGTCTTCGTGGCAGACAAAGCCACGCTTCCAGTATAACCTCAGCCTTAGGCTACTTATTGCTTCAAATGCCTTCAAGAATCATAGAGCTGGAAGAGACCTCAGGAGGTCATCAAGTCCAGCCCCCTGTCCAAGGCAGGACCAATCCCAACTAAATCAACCCAGCCAGGGCTTTGTCAAGCCAAGACTTAAAAACCTCTAGGGATGGAGATTCTACCACCTCCCTGGGTAACCCATTCCAGTGCTTCCCCACTCTCCCAGTGAAACAGTTTTTCCTAATATTCAACCTAGACCTTCTCCACTGTAACCTGAGACCATTGCTCCTTGTTCTGCCATCCGTCACTACGGCGAACAGTCTCTCTACATCCTCTTTGGAACCTCCCTTCAGGATGTTGAAGGCTGCTATCAAATCCCCCCTCACTCTTCGCTTCTGCAGACTAAACAAATCAAATCCTTCAGCCTCTCCTCATAGATCATGCACTCCAACCTCCACTAATCATTTTGGTCATCCTCCACTGGACCCTCTCCAATGTGTCCACATCCTTTCTATAGTGGGGGGTCCAGAATGGGACACAATATTCTAGACATGGCCTCACCAGAGCTGAATAAAGGGGAATAATCACTTCTCTGGATCTGCTGGCAATGCTCCTCCTAATGCACCCCAATATGCCATTAGCCTTCTTGGATACAAGGGCACACTCTTGACTCACAGCCTGCTTCTTATTCACTGTAATCCCCAGGTCCTTTTCTGGGGAACTGCTACTTAGCCATTCGGTCTCCAGCCTGTAACAATGATTGGGATTCTTCCGTCCCAAGTGCAGGACTTGGCACTTGTCCTTGTTGAACCTCATCAGATTTCTTGTGGCATAATCCTCCAATTTGTCTAGGTCACTCTGGACCCTATCCCTGCCCTCCAGCATACCTCTGCCCCTAGCTTAGTGCCATCTGCAAACTTGCTGAGGGTGCAATCCATCCCCTCATCCAGGTCATTAATAAAGATGTTGAACAAAACCGGCCCTAGAACCCATCCTTGGGGCACTCCGCTACAAACTGACCACCAACCTGACATTGAGCCGTTGATCACTACCCGTTGGACCTGACAGCTTTCTATCTACCTTACAGTCCATTTATCCTATCCATATTCCCTTAACTTGCTGGCAAGAATATTGTGGGAGACTGTATCAAAAGCTTTGCTAAAGTCAAGGTAGATCACATCCACTGACTTTCCCATATCCACAGAGCCAGTTACCTCATCATAGAAGCTAATCAGATTGATCAGGCACGACTTGCCCTTCATGAATCCATGTTGACTTTTCCTAATCACTTTCCCCTTTCCCAAGTGCTTCAAAATGGATTCCTTAAGGATCTCCTCCATGATTTTTCGGGGGACTGAGGTAAGGATGACTAGGCTGTAGTTTCCTGGATTGTCCTTTTTCCCTTTCTTAAAGATGGGCACTACATTTGCCTTTTTCCAATCATCCGGGATCTCTCCCGATCTCCATGAGTTTTCAAAGAAAATGGCCAAAGGTTCCGCAATGACATTTGCCAACTCCCTCAGTACCCTCGGATGCATTAAATCCGGACCCATGGATTTGTGTACGTTTAGCTTTTCTAAATAGTTCCTAACTTGTTCTTTCCCCACCAAGGGCTGTCCACCTCCAACCAATACTAGGTTGCCTAGTGCATTTGTCTGGGAGCTGACCTTGTCCATGAAGACAGAGGCAAGAAAGCATCGAGTACTTCAGCTTTTCCCACATCATCTGTCACTAGGTTACCTCCCTCGTCTAGTAAGGGCCCCACACACCCTCTCTGATCATCCTCTTATTGCTAACATGCCTGTAGAAGCCTCTCTTGTTATCCTTCACATCCCTTGCTAGATGTAATTCCATTTGCGCTTTCACCTTCCTGATAACTCCCCTGCATTCTCGAGCAATATATTTATATTCCTCCCTCGTCATCGGTCCAAGTTTCCACCTCTTGTAAGCTTCCTTTTTGTGTTTAAGCTCACCAAGGATGTCCCCGGTAAGCCAATCTGGTCGCCTAACATATTTGGTTTTCTTGTTGTGCATTGGGATGGTTTCTTCCTGTGCCTTTAATAAGCCTTCTTTAAAATACTGCCAGCTCTCCTGGACTCCTTTATCCTTCATGTAAATATCCCAGGGAATCCTGCCCATCAGTTCTCTGAGGGAGTCAAAGTGAGAGCGATTCTCGTGTTGTGTGTCAATTTAATTTAAAAGTTTTTCTGAGTGTTGTTATAACAGGTAAATTAATCTCTCACATTCATAACTATGATGCAGTTTATCGCTGTGCAATAGTATGAAAAACAACTAGCTTAAGTAGGTAAGTAACTAGGAAGTTAGGAAGCATTACAGATTGCTTACAATAAATTTGATACGCTCAAAATCTTTTTACCTTTTATTCATTAAAGCAACGAGTTAGTCATTTGCTATTACAGTGGTTTTAAATGCTTGATTGAAATAGAGTCATGAAATTCATATTTAGGTTGTATAACATTTATTTCTCGTGTTTTATAAAACTTAGATATTTTAAGCATTTGACTTTTATGTAAAAAGACACGAACCCAATGAGAACGGGATATGAACAAATTAAAAAGAAAAAATTATTTAATAATGTAAACGACAAAAACTATAATTTATATTACGATCTACTAACTGATCCCAGTATCAGTGGATACTAGTATTTTTGCTGACTTAGAAATAAATAAGAGCTACATAGTAACAAATGATCGGGGGGGAAGACGCAAATTTTGCCTTTGTCCTCGGGCTCATAACACTCTTGCTACGCCTCTGCACCCCAATGCTGCAGCCAAGGGCCAGGGACAAGAGTTTGGGGAAGGGGAGATACTTATCCTGTCTGGTGGCAGGCAAGATGGAGGAGTCCTAGCACTGCTAGCTATTGTACTGGTGGTGTGACTGGCCTCAGTTGCCCTTCATAGTATAGCTGTCCTCTGTGGACTTGCTGCCCCCAGTGGCCACTCTAGCAAAGGGAATAAGAGATCTTGCGGAATAGGCTTTCTTTTCCGCAAGAGCCCTGTCTAGACTGGCGCTTTTTTCCGTCAAAACTCTAAGATGGAAAAAAGCGGCAGCCATGTTCATGCAAATAGAGCGGGGAAAATGTAAATCCCCGCTGCATTTGCAATTCCGACTGGCCTCCTTTGCATGCCTTTTCCGGCAAAGGGGGCCAGTCTAGACACAGCCTAAATGTTACATCCCTCCTCTCTGTGCCCCTTCCTTTCCCTGTTATGGAAAACAGTCCAATTCCCAGCATTTCCCATTTTCTTGGCGCAACCAAACCCTGACCTTGCTTTAAGTTGGGATAAAAGGAAGCTGCATACCAAATTTGGTGGTTTTAGCTCTTTAAGACAGTTAAGGTCCATTTAGGAGGAGTTCTTGAACAAATAGATTTGCAGACAGACTAATCCCTAAGATAGATAGATATTTGCAAACAAGGTTTTAACATCAAGGGTGTTTATATTCCAGCTTTGGAAGACAAATGAATAGAAATAAAAAAACAACAATTTCTGCTTTACCTGATACTCGTTTTTAAACATTCTTCCACAGTTTGAAAATAATAGCAGCACTCAAATGAGTGATTCAAGACATACAGATGTTCCTGTAAATGCAGAGATTTTATTGTTAAACATGATTCCACCAAAAAAAGTTTTCTTGTAATCACGTAGAAATCCATGCTTTAAAAGTCAGTTAGCACATTTCTAAAATACTGTTCATTACAACAAATGTGTACCTCTTCAACATCAAAAAGCTACCATAAAGGAATTATGATTAGAAAACTGATTAATACTGTTGGTTTCTCTTGATCATAGTTTCTTTATAACACCACCATTCAGCCTGACCTTCCAGATATATACATCAAGTGGCCACTCTATTCCTAGCCTTTATTTTTAAGAAAGGAGGATCCATTTATCCAGCTGCTTCCCTATGCTGGATCCCTGCTGCCACTGGGTTTGTATTATACTGCAAATCACACTATGTTACAATCAAGTTATTTGTCAGCAAAATAAACTGAAACAGATAATGTAACTGGTATAATTAGACAAGAAAGGCATATTACCTAATAACTATATTAAGTTACTTAATTGACAACTATGAATTAGTCATTTTACAAATTTGAAAGTAGTATACTGTTTCTTTGTTCTACAAATAAAGCAGTCTGGCAGGCAGTACATTGATTTCTGGAAAATGTTATTGATCTTAAGTTTTATTTTCCTCTATTTAGATCTCATCTCTGCTATTATTCAGGGCTTTTCAATCAAAGTGTTCAACATTCCACAAATCATTCCTTAGCCATGAACATGCTACTTTGAAGCAAATCTTATGACAGACCTGCTGATCCACTGAGCCAAAATTCACAGGGAAAGCAGGTGGTAAGAGGGAGACAGTACAGGTAATGTCCTCTGACAGTTTTTATATGTACTTTTATTGTGACCCAGATGAGCAGGCACCCTTTCAGTCTGGGGCTAAGGATTTCATCACCCAAGGGTTATAAGCTGTTGTTGCTGTGTTTCGTTTGTTTGTTCCAGAGTGAAGCCCTTTACACAGGTTTTCAACTTCAAAAGATCAGTCCCAGGCCTGCCAAATGTCATTTGGCACTTCTGTTGTGCCTTCCAGCATTTCAGGGAAAATGTCAGATAGATATGTGAGGCAGAGAGTCCCCAATAAAACATTTTGTTGTAGTTGCACTAAACAGCAAATCCAAATACCAGGAGTTCTAAGCCCACTTCTTGCATAAACTGCTGTTAATATTTTTGCTGTTCACAACCCTTATTGATGAGCATGGCCTTATGCATCTTGGAACAGAACTCTAGTCCATGATACAAGGGTTCCAAATTTCATCCCTTTTGCCATTCTACCTTTCAGAATGAACATGCCAAAGCTAGTTAGCAATGTGGTTGGCTATACTATCTACAAAAGGGTGGGCAATAATTTTTGATGGGGAGCCATGCCAAGATTTTGGTAAGTGATCAAGGGCCACTCTTCTCTATGGAGGGAGTATGGGGTCTGGGACGGAGATTAAGTGCAGAAGGGAGCTCAGAGCAGGATACTGGGGTGCAGGAGAGGGTGTAGGGTCTGAGAGGGAGTTTGGATGAAGAAGGGGGTTGTGACCTGGGGCAGTGGATTGTGGTGCAGGGTCTGGGAGGGGCTATAGGTGCAGGAGAAGATTCTGGCATGGGGGAGGGCTATAGGAGGGGTTGCAGGGTCTAAGAGGGAACTGTGACTTGGGGTGGGGAGTGCAGAGGATTTGGCTGGTGACCTGGGCAGGGAGTAAGAGTATGGAAGGAGGGGTGGGGTGTCAGAGGCAGACTCTGGCAAGGAAGCACTTACCTAGGCAGCTCCCAGCCAGCAGCACAGCAAGACCCTCAGGCAGGATTTTAGCCAATAGGAGCCGAGAGATTGTGGTGGAGGCGGGGGCAGTGCATGAAGCCTTATCTCCTCCCCCAGTACAGAGCAGCACAGAGAGCCACATGGAGCAACCAGCAGCTTTGAGCAGTGTGGAGCTGCTCCGTGTCCGAGGGTCTTTTTAGGGCAAACCAAATTAAAAGGCTTGGCGGGCCACATCCAGCTCACAGGTTGTATCTTGCACCCTGATCTATACACTCAGCTGTAGCCAGTAGACAACACTTTGATCCCAGAGCCAAGATCAGAACCTGGGAACCATTATAGTTAAGTACTAACTACTGTCTCACAAACAGAGGTGTAACCCACAAAGGCTCTCCCTCCTCCTCTAGGGACTGGGCCACATAGTCAATAACAGCCTGCTTCTGCTACCAATTAACTTTTTAGCAGTAGCTCAAGTTGAAGATGTCTGGGTCGTACTAGTTCAAACTCTGCTGATGAGCCATGCAGAGGGGAAAAAAAAAACTAGTATGTGATTCTGTAATTAACAATTGTATCAAGATGAAGTTACACAAGATGCAGAATTAAGATTACCCAGATAATCCTAATTCTGATTCTTGTCATTGCAAACTTGATGTTACTTAACTTCCTTTAAATCAGCACTTATTGGAGCACTGGACTGCCCATTGTTAATGAACTAGAGACTTTTCACCTGCAAACCACCAGTTTAAATCCAACCTATGGCTTGAAAGTGGTTTTTATCTAATGGCTATTTGGTAACTACTCTAGAAGGTGAGTTTGGTGAGTCTCATTTACAGCTCCTACATCATAAACTCACCACCACATAGTCCATTAATTGGCAGGCTCAGCTGAGGCCAAAAGCTGCAAAGGCCACTGAGACAAAGCTACCCTGGTTGGACCTGATGAAGATTTCCCCCATATCAGGGTTAAGGCAAATTGGAAGGGCAGTGTGGATTGGAAGCTTGCTGTACAGAGAAAACTATTTAATTTACTAGGGATGAAACCCACACAATTTTTTAATACTGAAATTTAGTGATATGCAAATTATCTTCAGAGCTGTACACTGGCTTTTTTTGGTATCATTAGCTTCACAATGCTTCTAAGAGTGGAAAACAAAGCATAGCATTCTTCCATTTATCCACATGGCATGGAAGAGGTAGATTTTATTTGGATAATCAGAAGTTTAGATAATTGATTAATGCAGGAGCCATTGAGCAGAAAGTGGCCTCCCTCACTGCCACGGCCTTGTTGTTGTCTTCCTCCTCACAGTCCTGGCAACTACAGAGATTAGGTCTCACTGGCTCCGTGGGAGTGAACAGAGCTCTTTGCAGCTCTGCTGTCATGATCCTGCTCTTTCACTCCAACATAATAGTAAATACAGAGGAACCCTTCATCCACCTCCCTCGATTTTGGACCCAAATATATCTCCATTCACCATCAATAGCATCCCTCTCCTCCATTTATTTTTTACATCAGAACTTTTAGCAAAGTTTAATGATCGATCACCATTTATGTGCAAGAAATGAATTCTGTATCTCTGACTCTCCAACTATTATCTTTATGTAATTCCAAAGTTTTCTCCCCACAACTGGGTCTTGACAAGTTAACCAGAGCAAGGATCAGTTTATATAGAGTAAAAGGTAAGCTTTATTTTGTTTTTCCAAAGATAAACATGATTTTAAAACAATACTGGTTTAATAATGAGTACCAGATTATGCCACAATCATGTAAACACATGCACATGCTTGACTCATGAACAATCAGATTGACTTTCATAGGGCTACTCACAAGAATCAAGTTATATGCTTATGTTTGGAAGACTGAGGTTCTAGAATTTAGTAAACAGCATTTGTTGCAGATATTGTACAAAGTGAATTTGTACCTAACACTAATTTGTTGAAAAATGTTACACATATACTACTTTTGGCAGGGAAAGGAGACTTAGTCTAAGATTGTTAATATATATAACTCAGCATTATAGTCCTAAAGCTAATGCTGATTTATGATAGGCTGGAACAACAGAGAAAGCAGTTAATCATAGATGAAGGGTTGTAGAATCTTTTAGACAAATGAAATCTATGTACTGAATATTTAAAACTAGGTCTATCACATTGATATATATTTTCTCAAAATACAAGTTAACATAACAGATGGTAAACAAAGATATTAATAACATACCAAAACTATCAATGTTTCAATATAAAAATAAAGTAAAAAATAGTCTTTACAAAAAACTGTAAGATAAAATAAATAGGTGTTTCATTGTTATACAAGTTAAAGCTATGAACAATTGTTTGCAATTATGTATGAAGGCAAACACCTACTCCAGTAAATAAATGAAGTATTTTTCTACTAGGGATGCGTAAGGTTAGCTCGTGAGCATCACCTAGTTAAGCAATGAGGCCTGCTGCAAACAGGGGCTGCTCCATGGCAGGGTTGGGGGCGGGTGCTTGAGCCCGGTCCCCGTGGGTGGGAGGGCCCCTGCCTGCCCTTTAACGGGTTAACATTGCATTTACATGGTTAACCAATTAAATGGGATTTTACATCCCTATTTTCTACAAATTACTCCTTTTACCTTAGTATCACTGTACTTTTCAGCAAACGAAACATGTTAATGAACATAGTTTGATGTCATCCATACTGTACAAATCTATAGGACATTTCACTGATTTGAAGATTCGCACTAAACATGGACCCATCGTTAACACTAAGATAAAGCACCAAAGACTAGACTGCAGAGAACAATACTGACACAGGCAATAGAATACGGTGGATTGGCTTGTTGTCACTCCCATCATTGATATGATTTCTGGTAATCATATAAATCCTGCTTTCCATAAGCATGGAGCTAGAAACTGACAAGATCCACGTTTTGTGTCTGTTTTCAGAACTGTACAGTGCAATACTGAATTAGAAAGGAGCCCAAACCAAAACCCAGAGCTGAACACTATTTAGAAAAAGTTTTGGATCCTCATCCAAATATTATGGTTCAAGTTTCTCTCATATACATACTGTATTTGTTTATTTCAAGAACAGCTGCGGGGGTATGTTAGCCCATATTTTTGTTTGTGTTATTTAGTGACACTTACTAGATAGCTATATTGTATACTGTACTTTCACCTTCCCCATAAAGGAATGGGCATTTAGGACTGCTTCACCACACATTTCAACAGAAACCTTTTGAAACTCAAGCAAGGCATTTTAAGTCACAGCCATCACAACTGCAACAGGCTGCCATCCTATAAAATACCTCCTTTCAATAGCAAAGCCCATGTTTCCATGGAAATAATGAAGAACAGCTGAACTACTTGCCCCAGCACAGCCTGGCTTGACCCCGCCAGAGGGGGTTAATATTTTCAGCACACCCAACAGCAGCATGACAGAACAGCTCCTGTGGAGAAATGGAGGAGGGGAGACTGGAAGGGACTCACCTGTGGGGACCATTGGGGGGACGTCACCAAGCAAGGTCTCTCTGAGGGGATAGGGTCTTTTCACTTTGG
>JANRFK010004440.1:46813649-46827117 GCA_030068395.1 Apalone spinifera | reverse complement strand
GCAAGATGGGGTTCATGTCTGGCTACACTCTTAAAAGATTCATAATGTATGACTACGCAAACAACTAATAGGAGGTAGTAAATCCCAAAATTGTTTGTGATTTTTAAAACTATTTTTAGCACAAACGAATGTGCACCCAAAAATTTATGCTGGAAGTCCATTATTTCATATTACTCATTCTCTGTTGAAAAGTTTCAGTCATCCAATCAGAAAGTAGTTACAATACCATATGACTTAATGACCAATCACCCACTGTGAGTAATGAATAGCAAACAGGGTGCAATAAACCATGCTGAAAATTGTCCAACTGGTGAATGTCTTTGCAGAAATAAGGATTGGTTTGTCAAGAAGGGGAAAGGCTAAATTCACAGCAAAGATCTGCGACAAATAATATGACAAGCTGTGGAAATCACGTGCCATCTCTGTTCTGTGATGGAACCTGTTCTGTGAGTTAACCTGTGGAACTCCTTGCCTGAGTAGTTGTGAAGGCTAGGACTATAACAGGGTTTAAAAAAGAGCTAGATAAATTTGTGGAGGTTAAGTCCATAAATGGCTATTAGCCATTATGAGTAAGGAATGGTGTCCCTAGCCTCTGTTTGTCAGAGGGTGGAGATGGATGGCAGGAGAGAGATCGCTTGATGATTACTTGTTCGGTTCACTCCCTCTAGGGCACCTGGCATTGGCCAGTGTCGGCAGACAGGATACTGGGCTGGTTGGACCTTTGGTCTGACCCAGTACGGCCATTCTTATGTTCTTGCTTATTCCAGCATTTTACTTTCTCCACAGTGCAAAGTAGCCATTAGATTTCTGCAAGTGATGTTAATGTTAAATGATTACTGCATGCTTTGCTGAATGGCTGTTGTTTGAATATATTAGAGCCTTACACTCCTTTCTGGTTAATTTCATCAGCAAATTCATTGAAAAGTAAACAGTGTTGCCAAACGTAGGTTGTTGTAATACATTTCTTAAGTCATTACCAACATGTCTCTTCTCCACTTTTATAAGCACGTAAGGAACTTTCAGTAGGAGACAGTCTTTGCTAAACATGCAGTTTTATATGACCTTTATAAAAGCATAAGAGATGGAGCTTTTTATATTAATCAGTTCTTTGCTGCTACTGCTTGAGAAATTAATCTGTCAGATAAATGCATTCCAATCAGCCAGAGATATCAAGTGCTCCTTTTTGCCTAGGTATACTTGTCCCTAATATAAACACAGATAATATTTTGGACAGTGTTCAAAAAAGAAATCAGCACTTATCACATAATTGCTCTAAAACAATTAGAGATCTGCACTTTTTCTTTTGATTTAAAGAAACTGCACTCATGCTTGCTTGCTTTCCACAGGAACTTGAATGTCCTCTGTAGACAGCCTGCTCCTAGTCCCACTTGTTAAGACTTGCCTAAAGTAGGAAGCCATATAGAATAGATGGTGAAAATAACTGATTGTCTTTGTTTGGTGGCCAAACCAGGGAGAAAAAAAATGTTTTGGATCAACCTAAAACTTTTTTCAAAATTTTCAGTGAATAAAAAAATTCATTTAATTTTCTGGTCAAATTAAATGTTGTGTGTTACCTGAAGCAAAATGCTCAGTTTTGTTTTAAGGTTTGTCAGTTTTAAAACTAAAATCCAAAGCAATACATTTCTATTTCAAAATGAAATATTTTTTTCAATTTTTTTGACCAAAACAATTTGTCAGATTTATCATGAGTTTAAGAAATGGTTTTGGTTAACCTAAATTTGCATTTTTTTAGGAAAAAATGTTACCCTGAGCTAATTTGGAATAAGGTTGTTAAATTTAGATTAATTAACTAATTAAATAGTCAATAGGATTTCCATTGACTATTCAATTAGTCTATAATGGTGCCCCTGCCTTTGAAATATAGCAAGAGCCCTGCCAGGCTCTTGCTACAGTTCAGAAGCAGAAGCAGGGAGCACAGGGCCTGCGCTCCCTGTGGCATCTCAGCCTTTGAAATGTACAAGAGTCCTGCTGGGGCTCTTGTACATTTCAAAAGCAGAATTGCAGCAGAAGTGGTGTGATCGGAGACTGCTTCAGTCCCTGCTTGCGCCGTTTCCCACTCTGCCTCTACCGCTCCTGCCCTCACCGAGATTGTGCTGGGGGGAGCAAGCTTTTAGGCCAGCTATCTTACTCCCCCCTCCCCTTTTGCTGTCTCTGATAGAGGCAGCAAGGGGGGAAAACGACTGTCGCTTCACTAGTCAACTATCCGATAAGTTTATGCTTATCGGATAGTCGATTAGTTGACTGGACATTTACATCCCCAATTTGGAATGCATTATAGTCTTTACTAAACCTAGTTTATGGACTATGCTACATATTATGTGTCAGTAAATGTATTCTGGAGGTACTAGTTGCAGTTCAATAGTTAAGGTGAAGTTTGGTACCTCTTTCTTATCTATGAAAAATACTAGCAGACTTACCTGGCATTGCCCAGGGCCTTGAAGGCAGGACCTTGGGAATGGGGGTGGGTCCAGAAGATTGGGGGCCACGGCTCCATTCCCTCTACCCCAAGCCACCAGGGGCCTGTTCTCTTTCCTCCAAATGCCTCTCAGCAGCCTATACTCTCCCTCCCTCCCCCAGGATCTTCCCAGCTGCCAGGGGCCTTTCTCTCCCCCTCCCCCTCTGTGCTACAGCTAAGGGCTGGGAAGGGGGCTTCTTACCCATGTGCTGGCAGGCAAGATGGCAGAGCTGGCATGGCTTCCCAGTGGACACTCTGCAGGATAGCTCTCTGTGGGCTCGCTGCCCCCAGTGGTCACACTTATATAGCGTCCTCGGAAAAGCAGCCTCCTCCTTTGCATGTTATGGAAAACTGTTCTTTTCCCAGGGCTTCCAGCTGTGCTAGCACAACCACATCCTGACCTTGCTTTAAGTTAGCAGAAGAGGAAGCTGCCTACCAAATTTGGTCTGTAGCTCTTACCGTTTAGGAGGAGTTATTGAACAAATGAACTCACAGACAGACACTCTAAATATATAGATATCGCTAGAGAGCATATTCTTCCCAAAATCGCAGCACTTATTCCCTGAGCATAGAATGAATTTTCAGAGTATTTATAATAAAATCTGTTCAGTATTCTAGTAGGTTAAATTAATTTTCAAATGGGTCTTTTAAGAAATGTCACTCTCTGTTTCAGCCTTTTCTCCTTTTTGTTCTGACTAGCAGAGTTACACAGATGCTTCCCACTTCCCAACCAGTGGAAACTCATTAAAATCTCATGGGAAGCTTACATTGAAAACTGTGTTTTAGGATTAATTGTAATGTTTCTATCTTAGTCCTCATAACTGAGAGTTTTGCCCTCAGCAGATGCTGACAAAAATGTGCTGCTCTAGAGACTTCCATGAAGAGCTGATGTCTCCCTCTTTGTGTGTGTGTGTGTGTGAGAGAGAAAAGGAACAGGTTGTTTTCAGATGGCCCTTTTGAGAAGAACATCTCTTGTGACAAATCAGCTGACCAAGAGAGGGGCTAGCAGAAGTGAGATTCTATTCTTTTTCTTCTACTGAGGGAGGTGATAATTGGCCATCAGGGGAAGATTTAATGGCTATTGGGGAGTGGGTCTCAGAGACAGAATATTTGGGGTCCTGAGGAGAGCATCACATATGAAGGCAGTTAGAGAGTTGTAATGAGGTGTGGAGCTGTTGAAATGTCTGGAAAAATCCAGCATGATTTTGTTCATCCTTTAATTAAGATTCTGTATTGGGTGACTAGTTTTTCTGGTCACTTTTGTTATCACTACAGAAGCCTTTACAAATCACAACAAAAGAGGTTGTGCTGGAGACTGTACAGACAAGGTTAGGAGGATATTATGCCCTTTTAGAATTGGGAATCAGTTCACCAACTTGGGGTTAAATAATGACACAAATTGGAATATATTTGAGGCATTAAGTTTTAGCTCTCTCTGCACTCAGGTGGAGTACATCATACCTTAAGGTTAGAGTTCTTATAAAATCTAGTTTAAAAATCGCTCTGTGTCTGTCAAATGTGATTTGGAGGCATTAGAAAAGTGACTCACAATTTTCCATGGCAGAATGCGTGATACTGATGTCCAGCTCAGTCTGTGAATGAGCAATGTGTTGAACACAAAAGTAGCTTTGTAAAATGAAAGTAGTTAATTTATTATTTTCGTAACTTTGTATTTTACCATGATGGGCCCAACTCTGGTGGGTAGAGTTTGAGGCTGAGAGTGAAAGTTACTTCTGTCATTTGTCTCAGATCTAGAGTCTCTAGGAACACATGAAGACCATGAAAGTAACCAACATTCACAAATTCTTGTCTGCCATATCCATTTTATTAAAGTTACCAACCAGGTTATGATTAATCAATAGATAGGTGGTTCCTTCTGGAGTTTTCTCACAGGTAACTCATTTTCCCCAAGCCGGGCATCCTTTTTAAAAATGTGATTCTATGCATGTATGTGACAGGATTAATACTATTTTTTCCCTGTGTGGATTGTGTCCCCCCAAAATATGGGGGTACCTCTGTCAGGCTGTTCCCCACTCTGAGTGCAGAAGGTGGGGGCCTGCAAAGACTTTAAATATACCTTGCCTCTATAGGCTTTGATTACAAAAACTTCCCCAGAGTCATGGATTCACTGACTTTGGGGAAGGGGGGGCGGGGTAGCTGCCACCGTCAAGTGATTTTTATCCCTAAAACTGAGTGCAAACACTTGAATTCTCCTCCAGGGATACCCCAAGCTCTTTTGCCACGAGAGCTTGAAAAAATAAAAGAGAAAAACAAGCTGCATTCTCTGGTAGCTGACCTCTTAGTCTGAGGCATGCAGACACGCAGACAGACAGACACAGGACACAAGAAACAAATCATCACCTTAAAAAAGTGATTTTTATTACAAAACAAAACATCTACTTGATAAAGCGTACTTGGTTGCAACCAAGGAAAAGAAAGTAAAACACAGAGAAAATCCCTGAGAACAATTCTTAGATGATAAACAGAGAGAGGAGGCATACATTCACACAGAGCCGTTCAAACCAAATCACAAAATAAAAAAAAAATACCCTGATTGCAACTAGATTCACTTTCCCCCTCTATTTACTCATGATCTTTTCTTTTTTCAGTCCACTTCCATGCCCCGAATTCCTTGGAAGCATGGTAGTCCTGCCTGAGTTTAAATCAGTCTGGCTGTGTCTACACTACAGAGTTTTTGTGCAAAACCAGCCATTTTTGCACAAAAACCCGTGGAGCATCCATACCTCAAGCGCGGTTTTGTACAAGCAAATCTACAGTCAATTGACAGACAAGAGGGCTTTTTAAGGTGTAGGTATACCCCCTTCTATGAGGAATAACTCCTTTGTGCACAAGAGTTCTTGTGCAAAAAGTCATGTGTGGACGCTCCGCAGGGGTTTCTTGCGCAAAAAGAGCCTATCACAAAAAGCACGGGTGCTCTGATGGCCATTCTGTGAAGGCAATCAGAACTTTTTTGCGCAAGAGTGTCCATGCAGTGTGGACACTTGCGCAAAAGCACATCACTTCTTGCACAAAAACCCTGCAATGTAGACAAAGCCAGTGTCTCTTAACTTCTGGTTTAACTCTCCCACACAAAGAAAGCAGGCAAGGGATCCATATCCAATTCAAATTTCAGCACTCTATCTCGATTGGTTCTCCTGGCCCCCTTGCTAGCCACCTGAGTTTAGCCCCTTAGTCACCAGGTGCTGGCCAGCACTTCTGTATTCATTACTACCTTATTTCCATAGGTTGCTTACAGTACCTTTTATTCATATTAGCACTGGCGTACATTGAATATCCTACAGTTAGCACATGCGTTAGAAAAATGTGACTGCCAGGTATCTGTAAACCAAAATTAATCGTATGGTTTATTTTTCACAATATCCCTCATTGGCACATCTTTTCCCATATTCGTGTGGCATTAGCTCATTTCTTGGGCACTTATGTCAAGCATTTCTTAAGCCTAATGCCTAGTATGGCTAAGCTAAAATCTGACAGGTGTCAGCCTGTAGTGCTTGTGGTTCAGCCCTATTTATTTGGATACCTTATCATACTTGCCCTTTCGGACTACCAATGAATCTTATACTTCTATAATCCTATAATTTAATTCTGTTCAACCTACATTGATTATATATGACACGCCATTTTCATTAATCATAGAATCACACACTAAGTGAATAATATGATTAAGTAATTGGTTACACAAAGCAGAAGAAACTTTCTGTGACATTTGGATGCCCTTTATGACATACAGACACAGAAATCCCCCTGGGATTCTCAAATGGGGTTGTAATAAAAGTATATTCTCTGCTTGGCTAATTGTGCGTTCTCTCTTAGAACAGGTACTGGTCAGGGTGGAGGCAGAAGACAGTCATATTCATGAAGTGAAGTTGCTTTGCATTTGAGGGGTTAATTTGTAATTTTGAGGGCTGTTCTTCAGTTTGAATTGATGTATTTTATAATCCACTCAGTACACCTAATATATTTAAGCATGTGAAAAACTGACTGTATTATACACAAAAACCAAAAGGACATAAAGAAACCTTTCCACAAATGGGTCTCTGGCTACCTCCTTTTAAAGCAACGGCCACTTAGAGCATATTTAGTATTATGGGGATTTTGTGGCATTGTAATATCCTCTGAAAGTCTGAAGTATCAGCGATAAATGGTAATACATTTCCACGTAACCAATGTACACATTACATTGATCTATATGTGTAGTTTTATTTAATCTGCTTTAGTTCAGAAGATATGAATTCATTTACTAGGTGTTTCTAATATAAATGTAAGCCATTTTATGTAATGCTCTCAGGGTGAAATCTTGGCTCCATTGTAGTCAATAGCAAAACTCCCAGGCTATGTATGTCTAGACTACGGGGAAGATGTGGAAGAGGCATTTGCATATCTTCTTCCGATCTCACTAGCTTTCGAAAGTGAAAGTAGTCTAGACGTGTTAAACCAGGGGAAATATTGACTGTAAAACCTGTTCCTTGTTGGTCATCCTAATGACTTGACTTAACCAACCAACCAAATGATGAGTACTTATAGAGGTGCAAATTGTTCTTATCAGCCTCTTGTAACTTGAACAATCCAATTCACTATTTTTTTTTCTATTTTTTTTCTTTTCTCCTTCCTCCCCCCCTTCCCTTATTTATTCTTGGATCTGGACTTTCAATACTCCAGTCATCTGAAGAAGCAGGTTGTACCCACGAAAGCTTATAATGCCACCTACATGTTTTCTTAGTCTTTAAGGTGCTGCTAGACTATTCATTGTTTTTTTTAAGTTTTTCCAGTTACAGACTAACTCAGCTACCCTTCTGAAACCTTGTTGGGTCAGTCAGAACAAGACACTGGCTATCAGAAGACTGCCTGAGATGATCCAGCCCTGGGCTTATATACGTGATGAAATTTTAACTGTACAAAGTACAATGACACGCACCTAGGGACTAGTAATAAGAATTTCTGCTGTAAGCTGGTAACTCATCAGTAGCAAATGTCAGAGGAAAACAACTGAGGTGAATAGGTTAGTCACAGAGTAACCATGAACCACTAGCGTATAGTTGCCATAAAAAGACAAAGGTGTTCCTAGGGGCTGCATCTAGACTGGCAAGTTTTTCCGCAAAAGGACAGCTCAGGACAGTTTTACGCAAAAAAGCCCCGATGGCGAAAACGGCGATCGGGGCTTTCTTGTGCAAAACTGCATCTAGATTGGCACGGACGCTTTTCCGCAAAAAGTGCTTTTGTGCAAAAGCGTCCGTGCCAATCTAGACGCTCTTTTCCGCAAATGCTTTTAACGGAAAAACTTTTCCGTTAAAAGCATTTGTGGAAAATCATGCCAGTCTAGACGTAGGCAGGATGTATCAGATGAAGTATTTCCAGTAGAGATATAGAAGTATACATGACATTGAGGAAGGCACTAGTGACACCTTATTTGCTGTCAGGTTCTCATATTCAGTAAAGATGTACTCAGCTGGGACAGATGCAGAGAAGGGTTACTAAGATGGTTAAGGGAACAGAGAGCAAACTTGCAAACAGTGCCGGCATTTGTCCCATGGTGGTCCCCTGCAAAACTCAATGTTGCCTCCCATCATGCTGGGTGGGGTTTGCATCCCTGTGTCATCACACTAAGCAGATGCATTTCACTTGCCCCGTCATTGCCTTGTGGCTCCCTACAATTGCATGGGTTGTAGGTACCTAATGCTGCTGCTTATGAGAGGAGCCTGGATGAGCTTGGCTTGGTTAGACTAGACAAACACCAGGAGAGGAGAGATCTGCTTGCTCTCTATTCATAGATGGGAGAGAGGGGACTATGTAAACACCAGGGAGGGAGAAGCGCTGTTTGAGCCAAAGGACAAAGTTGGCATAAGAACGACTGCACATAATTGTCAAATAATTTTGCCACTTCTTATGCTGTTATAGGATAATGACTAAGTCCCCATCTGTTTATATAGTTTAGCTTTTTTCATGACTGGCCAATGGATTTTCCTCTCCTTTTCACTCCTAGACACCTCATGGCCCAACATTTCCAGGTATGTGGAAGAGAGCTCTGCAGCGAACATCGTGATTCCATCCCCCTACGTCTCATCGTTTGTGCACTAATCCAGCTGCCTGGGCTCACTATTGCTCTTCCTGGAGTGCACGTGCTGCTGTTCGGAGCCCATTCATACTTCAGAGACTTACAAACCACATTCACTCGTGCAGATTTTGCTTTAATATTTGGGGATTTTGTCACATACACGTTTTGTTTGTGGATCATAATCTCGTCCCAGCAATTTATTATCAGCATGACCAAGCCGGCCAGACCCTTTATTCTCCACTCCTGGGATTTTTTGAGAGTTTTCCTTCAGTTCTCTTTGCAGATTGAGAGGACTGCCAGATTTGCTGGCTGCATATCAGAGTAATGTTAATCCTATGTGGCTGTGCCAGTCTTCCCCTTTTGAGAAGTCACCAGAGGACTCAGGGCTGTCAGCTGGTTATCACCAAACAGATGAACAGTGTACAATTCTTAAACATGTAAATGTACTATAGAATTTAGAGCCAGTGTCAATGGGATACTTGCCATCAGTGGGAGTAGGAGTGGAAGTGTAGATAAGACATATTCCTGAATTGCAGAATTATTTTAAAGATAAATAATTTTGGGGATCCAGATGTGCTCTGCCTCTTCCCTTTTGCCCCAGCTGTATAGTCTTGTTAAATCTTCAGTCCAAAGACACATCAGACAGTAAGTAGCTTCCCAAGCACAATTTTGCTTTTGGGGTTTATAAATACTGTGTAATAGGTTGCATTTTGAAACTTTTGCTCATTGCATCTAAATCTTGAACTGAGAAGATAAAGAGTAATTTGAAAAAAATTGGTGGTCTTCTCACATGCAGCTCCCACATTAGACTCATTTTAAACTACTAGTATCAGGGTCCCAGATATTCCATGGCAAAATGGGACCAAATTCCGTAGCAAACACTTTTGTTTCTGTGCCTATTCCATGGCAATATTAGTTTAATGCCACATTTTGATTCAGACCAGAGAGCCCCAGACAGTCTTGATCTGCTTGGTGTGGATATTTGGTAAGAACAGATCTTATCTATTTTGATATTGTTTTTTAATCTACCCTCTGATTTCAGTGCTGCACCAGCCATCAAATGCTGAGCCTAAACTCACTCTTTTTCGGACAGGTGCTGGGTGATTAGCACTGGCTGTAAATGTGGGGAGGGTTAGTGTTTATGTCTTATTGGTCTTTTGTCTTTTATTATCCTGATTCCTTCCTGCACTGTCCTTTATCCCGAGTTTCCCTGTAACTCAGTTACTGTTTTATTACCCTGGGGCTGCATCTAGACTGGCATGATTTTGCGTAAAAGCGGCCACTTTTGTGCAAAATCTTGCCACCTGTTTTCAACTGGCCGCTAGTATTTGCGCAAGAACACTGACTTTGTAATGTACAAAATCAGTGTTCTTGCGCAAATACTTTGACGCTCCCGCTCAGGGATAAGCATTCTTGCGCAAGAGGGCCAGTGTAGACAGCCACCTAAGTTTCTTGCGTAAGACAGCCCGATGGCTAAAATGGCCATCGGAGCTTTCTTGCGCAAGAGAGCGTCTCTACTGGGCATGGATGCTTTTGCGCAAAAGCACATGCCAGTCTAAACGCTCTCTTGTGCAAATACTTTTAACGGAAAAACTTTTCCGTTAAACGTATTTGCGCAAAATCTTACCAATCTAGACGCAGCCAGGGAGTTGAGGGCTGTTTTATTCTTGTGTGCTCTGCCAGGCACTCCTCTGCACGAGATTGGGTGTTGGCTATTTTCCCAAGGGACAGGCCTGTGTGATCTCTGCACTGGGAGGGGTGTCCTTGGGCGGAGGTGCCAGCTGCTCCTAAGGTGAACCCAGCACCCTGAGGCAGGAAGGGAGACAGCTGCAGCTACACCTCAGAGTGGGTTACAAAGTGACAAGGCCAAAAGCATGATCCTGATTGGATGATGAAGGATTCAACTTCTGGTCCCAACCCATTAGTGGGTTTGTAACAACTCATTAGTGTTGCGTTTTTTTTTTTAACCACATCTCCATCTTTCAGATGCTGCTAAATGTTGAAGGAGGGTTTTACTCATTCCACACTAACTGCACCATTCTGCTGTTAATTGAATAGTGAAATGTAATCATAGTCATTCCTCCTAACACCTGCTTTGCAAAGGCTGAAATGAAAGTGACTATCAGGAGCAGTGGATTTAACTCTAATTAAAGCTCGAGCTCCACAAAGAGGGCAAAATGAGAGTACACAATAAAAATGAAATAAGAGGAACGCCATGTGACTGGCTGTCCTGGGGGGGCACACTACTCAGCTTGTAAAGGCAGCCTAAGGGGCATTCTTGTATTCCCTCAATCCAGGGGCTGCTGTGTGCAGAGCTGATCCCCTGCTGAAAATCAGAGCAACCCCCAACCCCAAGGCCACTCTGACTTACACCTGTGCTAGCAGCCCCACACACTCAAAACTACAGCTGGGGAGGAGAGCAGTACAGGGCTTTCCAGCTGAGCCCCTTTTCCTCTAACTGGGTTCCTATGGTAGCCATAGGGAGGCAGAGGAGAGGAGAGGAGCCCCTACTTCCTTTATGCCCCCAGAGGTGGCCTTGGAAGCTGGGGTGGCCCTCTTGGCATCTCATAGGCCAGCTCAGTGGCAAGAATCTGCCAGAACTTGCTTTCATTTACAAATTTGACACCTATAAATGAGGTCTGAACAAAGCTGTGAACTGGATGGATTGCTGCCTTCCACCCCCTAAGCACATAAAAAGCTAAGCACCGGGTACGTAGAGCCCACTCTATTAGCCTCATTTAGCGTGGACACTCTAGTTGACCATATTTATTGTACCCTGGATTTCTTAACTCCTTTCATCTGAAGTGGGTTGTGCCCACGGAAGCTCATGCTACGTTTTTTGTTAGTCTCTAAGGTGCTGCAGGACTATTCATTGTTTGTTTTTTCAGTTTTTAGTATAATAATTATACTGTTAATTAAAAAATATTACCTTAGCACCTTTCATCCCAAAGCTCAAAGTGCTTCACAAAGGTGACTAAACATTATTCCCCCTGTTTTCCAGGCAGAGATAGGTTAAGTGTATAACAAGGCCAGGTTTTCAAGAGTCCAGTTACTTAGGTGCTAAGCAAGTCTGAAACATTCACCTTTAGTTAGATTCCCAAAAGAGAGAGGAACTCCTCTGAGGCTATCAGCTGTGGGTGCTGAGCACTTGAAAATCTATAGTGAAGAGAAGGGCAACATCCCCTACCTGCTGCTACTCCGTGAAGTGCAACACTTTTCAAGCCCATGGGAGATACACCTGTGCAGCAGCCACTGAATGGCAATCAAGGTAACAGCTTGTTTTGTGGCATAATGTTGTCTCATTTCATTGTCTCCACACCATGGTTCAGAGCATACGCATGGGCATTTGCTTAGTTAAAAATGGTAAACGTGGTCTTCAGTGATGTTAGCTGAAGGAACATCTTGGATCTCCTTGTGTATGAGCCACTGCTTTTATTGCATCCTCCTGCAGTTTCACTGACAGATACATAACAAAGGAACAGAGATTGAATGGGGGTAACTTCTACTATGTGGTAAACGGGTGGGCTGCTAATCAATGACTATTTCTGCACAAAGGCACATGGGATATTAAGTAGATATGACCCCCAAAACTACCTGAGTGATATTTTTATTTGAGTCAGGGCTAATTCTAAGTGGGGGCTTACACTAGGGCCCTGATTCTCTGCCTGTGTGAGAATGCAGGGAGGGAAGGCAAAGGGGGCTCTAAACCCTTGTTATCGAGACTGCTGTGGGTCTGAGGGGCCTCTGAAGTCACACACTCTGTGCTGGTCTGACATGCCAGTGGCAGAGTAAACATGCCAAAGGGCCTCCGGGGTCAGATCAACTTGCTTGGTGGGCCGGATCCGGCCCATGGAGGCCCTTTGGCCCATCCCTGCCCCAGGGTACGTTTACTTTGCCGCTGGAAGCATGTTTCCCTGCAGACTTGGGTTTGCAGGGCTCATACTAGAGGCACAAAGCAAAGAGCAGTGTGGGTGTTCTGGCTCACGTTCTGGAGCCCTGGGGATCAGGAGGGCTCGGGAGCCCACGTTCCTGCCTGAGATGGGAACTCCACAGTGGTATTTTTAGAACATTTGCCTCAGCCCCACTAACACCAGCGCTGGGAGAGACACTCCCCACAGCAGACCACATCCTCTCCCTTCCCCAGCATGCCCTAGTACGCTCCTTGTGCTGGAGAGGGAGCAGGTAGAGAGCTATCACGCTGCTGGCCAGAGAATCGCTTTGCAAGGAAGGCATTCTTAGTGCTTGCTACTATTAAGGGCCCTTTACGTATCAGATGAGCAGCGTGATAGGGCTGTAGGGAAGTGGCAAAGCGGGCCTTGTGAAATAATCTGAGGACATTTTCAAAGGTGGGGGGTCTGCAGCGCCTGCTCTCGGACATGCCCGGTGTGTTTTGCGGCTTGCCTGTTTGGGAGATGGTGATATTTTTATTTCCCTCCTCTTCTCCCTGCTATTTATGACCCGTGAGCAGTCTGTGGAGCTGAATACACTTCCCTGCAGTTTGTATCACTGGGTAGCTGGCACCGATTCACCTTTGTATAGAGGTCAAGAGTTTGTGCATACAACACATGCACTCTTAATGGGTACCTATTAGTACAGTTACATTCCTCAGATCCCAAGACTAGACTGTGTAGAAAAGGCTCCTCAAAGCTACCTAAACAGGGTTAAACATTTTTTATTTCCAACCTAATGTACCATTAATAAACCTCAGGTTTTTGGCAGAGCTACACAGAGTGTGGTTATTTTCATTATTAGTTAATTGCTTTGCACTAACAGGTACACCACCTTTTCTTGTTGAAGGTCAATGCATGTTTCCTTGACAGGCCGGGGAGCCAGAATGCATTGACTGCTCCAGCACTTTTTAAAGCAACATGAGGGCTTCGTCTAGACTGGCATGATTTTGCGGAAATACTTTTAACGGA
>JANRFK010004440.1:46794742-46811191 GCA_030068395.1 Apalone spinifera | reverse complement strand
CTGGACTCGATGACCTCTCGAGGTCCCTTCCAGTCCTAGTATTCTATGATAGTCAGAGTCCCTGAGACCTGAATTTCTGCAAATAATTTAAACACATAGATATATAAAGACATACTGCAGAGCTGCATCAGAGCAGCCCTCCACGAGCGTGCAGCTTAGAGGGAACAATGGCATCGTGCTAGCAGGAACCAGGGGAGCGAGAGACAGAGAGAGCTCATGGCTAGGTGCTTCAAGACCCTGAGAAGAGGGCAAAGAAGGTGCTGGGGCCTTGGGCAAGTGGCCTAGGGAGCTTAAACAACAGAGAAGGAAGACCGAGTTGAAGAAAGCGGCTGCTATCTGCCAACCCCCTGGGTCTGGACCCAGAGTAGTGGGTGGGCTCACCACTGTGGTAGTGGCTTGACAGTTGGACTGAGATATCTAACGCAGGACAGTGGGGAACCACAAATGGTGGCAGAGCTGGAGAGATGAATCATGAAAAGGATGGTGCAGTTCCTAGGCTGAGATGGATCTGTGGGTGGAGAAGGTGGTGGAAGAGGTACCACCCAAGAGGGAGAGAGCTAATTCCAGAGGCAAGCAGCAGGAGGTGCTGCTCTGGTGTATGAACTCTGTCACAGACTTGTCCTCCATGAACTACTCCTTTTTGAACTTAGTTATACTTTTGGCCATCACAATATCCCATGGCAATGAGTTCCACAGGTTAATTGTGTGTTGTATTAAAGGATACTTCTTGTTTGTATTAAATCTGTTGCCTATTAATTTAATCAGATGATCCCTGGCTTTTGTACTGTGGGAAAGAATAAACACCACTTCCTCTGCTCTTTTAGTCCTGTTTCTCCCACAAGCCCAACAGCATTCAAGTTCAAGATGTGAGTTCAAAAGTTCAACATTTAAAACAGACAAAAGGGGTTTGCCCATCCCTAGTCACAAATATTAACAGCGCTACTCCACTGCAGGCCAGAACTAAAAAGCAGACACTGAAAAACTGAAGTTAACTTGAGGAGAAGGCAAGGTTGAGAAGTGAAGGTTGCTTAAAAACGAAAATTGAAAAAAATCACAGCAGCAATAGAAAATGGTCTGGCCCACTCATCAGTGAAAACCTGCGCCTGCTCTCGAAGAACTCTGGAAACGAAGAGCAGGAACAAAGGGAAAACTTAAATGGGAGAAATCTCTGAAAGTGTTTCTCTCAAGTAAACATGATTATTGAGAAATTCACTCCTGATGGCTGTAGAGGAATCAAGAACAAATGCAATTCTGCATGAAGGATCTTTTCACTCTGAAAGCACTGCATGAAGACAGACGTTTTTTTCCTCCATCATTTCTGTCCGCTGAGAAATGGGAGGTTGAACATTGTACCAGGCCCATTTTTCACTACCACCTTCTTTCGCATCTCTTAATCAAAGACGTGAAGTTTGTACCAAAGGAACTCTTAAAGAAAGCACCACTGTCAAGCGTTCACCCCACCCTAACTTCTATCCCTCACGTGCTGTCAAAATGTCAGCTCCTGTCTTTGATTGGCTCATGATGCCAGCTTCTGTCACCCACTTATTACTTTTTCAAACAGCACCTTTGTGTCTTCTCCTGCTCTGCCCCTCGTTCTTGTTCTCCACACAAATATCTGCAAAGATCCCGTCATGCTCCTTCAAAATTCTCCTCATAACTCTCCTTTCCCCTGACCACCTACAAACAACTTGACGATGTTCAGGCTGCTGGTGTGCTGAGACCACTGCTTATCAGGCTGACCAGTATTGCCTCATTGTTTCCTTGTACTCTCGTCTGACTGTCTGTATCCGTTGGTTATCTCTTCTCCCCTACCTAGATTGTAAGCTCTGCGGGGCCGGGACTGTCTTTTTCTTTTGTGTTTGTTTAGAGCCTAGAGCAGCGGGGCCTGCGTGCGTGACTAGGGCTCCTGTGTAGTGTGGTGGTACTAATAAATAGTGCAGTTCTTGTAGCAGCCACTAGCCAGTCAGCAGATTACCTGCGGTATCTCAGATACTCGGGTATGGTGGCCGCTGTGGGGCTGACAGCCACCCCGGGTCCCTGGGTAAGGTGTGTGGAGGGGCACCGGAAGGGGCGGGGCTGAAGGCGGAAGGGCGTGGTGGAGGGCAGTCAGCACCCAGAGCGCAGTACACACCGCCCCAGTTTTCGGAGCCGTGCAAAGCAGCACTCCGGAGCTCCCCCGGCAATTTAAAGAGGCCTGGAGTTCCGGCCGCTGCAGCCGCCTCAGTGGAGAAATGTGAGTTACGCAGAAGCGTGGAGACTGCAAACTGTAGCGGTGATTACTTTTAAGAAGTGGGTTGGACCCACAAAAGCTCACAATCCCATCTCCTCGCTTTGTCAGTCTTGGAAGCGCTGTTAGACTATTGGTTGTTTTTTAAGTTTTTCCAGTTACAGACTCACTCAGCTCCCCCCTGATACTTTTAATGAGTTGTTTAAATGTATGTGAGCAGCTTTGTTCTAAGTTTCAATGAAAGATCTGTCTCCTTGGATTACAGTGCTCGGGTAAAGGCCTAACCCTGAAGTTCTTATTCAGGCAAATGTCCCCGGCCCCAAACAACCTTCCCATTGAAAGTAATGGAGTTTTGTCTCCATCGTGCGTACCGGATTGGGCCCCAATATTGGAACAATCTGCAGTCTGTTTATTGTACTAAGCCTTTGCTATGACCTTTTGGACCTTACTTGTCATTCATGCTTGATATAAACTAAAACAGGAGGATTTTAAAAATCTCATACATTGTGCCTGTAATTATCCTGGTGGCATAGCATGGCCTGCTGATTCAATCCTTATTGAGATGAATATGAGCAGTTAGCAGAGCAAGGTTCCGTGAATACATTAAATCTTGCAGCCCTAATCAATCACCCAGTTCCTTCTGGCAGCATCTGGGATGTCTGCAAAGTGGGAAGTATCATGGGTGATTACAAGAGAGTTGGACTTTCATTTAAATGTTGTTGGCAACCCCTGGCACTTACCTGGATTGGATTCTATAGTCACCGTCGTGAGGCAACAAAAGGAAATGGCAGTTTTGTTTTGTTTGGCTCTTTACCAGGGACTCGGTACGTTATCCGGACCTGTGACGTCCAGCCAGTTCTGTAGTGAACTAGCCACGCTCGACTGGCCAAATAGCCACATGTGGCTAGCATGTTGGACACGACAGATCTAGACATTGGGTAAGGGGTGGTATTTTGATACAACAGGCTTTGTCTGCTAGACTCCATTGCTAATAAACAAGGCACCCAATCCTGCAAAGTGCCGAGTGCCATCTCCCACTAAACACCCTCATTGGTGGGAGGGAGGATGCTCACGCGATGTTGGTTAAGAACTAAGACTTGTCTGAAGGAGACTGGAGTTCTCTTGGCCTACGTCTTGTTGGGAAAGGGGCCAAGAACAAAAGATGACATTTTCATAGGCAAAGTAGGGAAATGCGATCTACGTGAAATTATTATAAGGCAGGTGCAAAACTGGTCGAAGAACTGTATCTAGAGTAGTTTTTGGTAGTTCACTGTCAAACTGGAATATCCAGTGGAGGCCATCAGTGATTAGCCCCATGTCTGGTATTAGTCGATATTTTCATGAATGACTTGGCAAATAGAGTTGATATTTGTGCTCGCAAAATTTGTGATTAAAACTGAACAGGAAGGTGTTGCAAGGACTTGGAGGATAGGATTCAAATTCCAAATGACCTTGGCAAATTGGAGAATTGGTCTGAATTAAAACAAGGTGAAATTCAATAAAGAGAATGCGAAGTACTACACTTAGCAAGGAAAAAATCAAATGCACAACTACAGAATGGGGACTAATGGGCTTGAACTGCTGAAAAGGATCTGGGGCTTATAGAGGCTCACACACGGAGTATGAGTCAACAATGTAATACAGTTGTGAAAGGCTACTATTCAGGGATGTAGTAACAGGAGTGCGATGTGTAAGCCAGAGAACATAACTGAACACTCTACTTGGCAGTGATGAGCAATGTCCCCTCGAATCATTTCCATCCAGGTAGAGATTTTTTCCCTCCACGTGTGGGATAATTTTTATGTGCACGACTGCATGTCTCAGTACAGGCAGCTGGACTTAACAACTTCCCAACAGCTCTTCTAGCCCCACATGTCTATGATTTTCCTGCTCTTTCTGCTCTGCCAGTGGCAGTAACTTGTCTTAACATCCCATTTAGCTACTCCTCTTGACAGCTCTGTTCCTTTTTCCAGTCTGTTGTTTATATTTGGAACATAATCTCCGAACCTGTTTACGAAAGCACCTCCCTCAGAGCGTTCCAGTCCCTCACGTTCTGCTGCCAAGCCCACAAAAAGTGATACAAAAGAGGAAATAAAAAAGGAATAGAATCAGCACAACTTGTAGGTACCTTACTGAGTAGCCATCTGACCTTCCTGTCAGCATCTTTTTCCTTCCTCCCCGTTCTTGTCTGTGTATGGCCTTCACCGTGTACGGCTTCACTGTGTCCGGCCTTCACTTCTGCTGCCCAACTGCAGGGCGGAGCCAGAGGAGCAGGGAAGGTATTTGTGGCCGATGATGAGGGCTCAAGCAAGACTTCAGCCCTGAGGTAAGGGCGAAGCTGCAAGTGCTGGGTTAAGAAGGGAAACGGCCCAGAGAAATGCAGCAGTATGTAGTTAAAGGGAAGCCGTCCGTGGCTGCTCCTGTTAGGTTCCCTGGGTTGAGACCTGGAGTAGCGGGAAAGCCCGGGTTCTCCCCTACTCCTGCCACAGGTCTAAGCCCAGAGGAGGAGTTAACCACGCCGGGGAAGGGGCAGAAGACCTCAGAGAGGGTCGGCATTTAATTGAACAGTGTGAACCCTTAAAGGGGATTGGATTTGAACCAATGACACTGCTGGGGTCGGGACGGCTCTCAACAGAGCGGAGCCTCCCGGGTGGGGCCCTGCAGCAGGTAGCATGGAAGGTGCTTCAGAGGGGTTAAGGCTAATCAGGGTACTGTAGGAGTCCCTGCTAGGCTCACTGAGAACCGAGGCTGGAGACCGGGCTCCGAAGACGTTACCGAGGGCAGTGGGAGAGGCCCTGCGGGACTTGCACCCTGGCAGGGGTCTATGTGTGGCTATGCCTATAGGCTGGGTGTGACTCTGCCAGAGGGCCGAGGCACAGAACATTTGCTCTGCTCACGGTAAGCCCTGCTGATCGTTCCGAAGCAAAGTTGGCAGAGTGCAGAAGCAGACACACCTGGCCAATTGGGGGGCTTGCATGAGGTGAGTGGCTCCGTCACAGTGAGATTTGAACGCATGCTTCTCGGAAGCTAAAAGGAATTTTGGGGAGCAATACAATATTTTTTCCCATTTTTATGGGGAAAAGAATCCAAATCTACCATAAGCATTGTGATAGGAGGAAATCCTACCCCCGGAAACATGCTTCATCCTTTAGAAATATTTATTTACCTTTTCAACAGTGATTGCTCCCTGTTTTCCCAGTGTAATTTACAGAGTTGCTCTGAATCTGCTTTTTCTGAATAACATTTTCTCTGCCTGTTCTACGCTAATATAATCAGTCATGCTGTACATCTCTTCACCTCTTCTTCCTCATAAATTTATTCAAAACGATTATTGCTAAAACTGAGTGGATTATTGCATTTGCCTTCTGAAATGCTAGGAGTTGTTTGGCTTTGAAGAAAGGTGGAGCCCCCTGTGGTGTGACGCTAGGACATCTCCTTGAGGAATCAGGGACCTGTTGTGAGGCAGTAGGCTATCTCCAGGAGGAATCTGGGAGTGTGGATATAAAAGCTGCTTTTCCTTTGAAAAGATTAAAAAGGGAAATTAAACCAAATGCCAGAGCCTGCCACCAGCCAGTTGAAGTAACTCTCCATCAAATACGCTAGCATATGCATGAAAGCTCATGGTTCGGAGTCAAGCCTCTCCTGTTGCTATGTCTCCTTCCATCCCGTTCGAGGTTCACCAAGAAGAGCCCTCCCAACTGGGATCCCAGAGCTCCCTGGTTCATTCTACTTACTAGTAATCCATAATCCTTAGCCTAAAGAGTCGTCTCCTTTTTCATTTGGGAAGGTCCCACTTACTTTCCCATGATGTAAACGGAGCCGATAACTCATGATCTCTCTTGAATTCACACAAATAATTGTGTATAATTACAGTGCACAGTGGGACACACCAGAAACAGAATGGTCACCCAACTTCCCACAAGAACCCTGACATGGGCTCACATTTCACACCCGTTTTGCAGACATGAGGCATCCAGCTTTTTGCTGTAGCATGGGCACTTGTGCTGCGGGCGTGGGGGAAGTTAAGGCAGCCGCTGGGCTTCCCTCGGGGGAACCAAACATCTCACTGGCTTCCACAGCAACATGACGAGGTCCTTCTACCCTTATATAACTGGCCTTCTGACTATTTTCCTTCCTCGGGGCAGGCTCAATAAATAACCCTGCACAGCAAAGCTCTGTGCAAGTACTGGTCTTTCAAAGTATTCTTCTTTCCCCCCCAATGTCTGTCAGGCAAATCTGCACATTTCCGGCCCCCCGCCCCATCACATCACCCTGCCTCCAGTCAGTAGCTCACAAAAGGAGAAGCAAACATCCCCGTTGTCTCTCAATGCCCCTGGGAGCCTTTTTGCTAGGGTTCTTTGTAGGAACAGGGAATTGGAAACCTCTTGGCTTTGTCAAAGCCTAAGTGAATGTTTTTGCAGAATGGCCCCGTGTTTCTTGTCACGCCCCCCTTCTGCGTGGGAGTAGCACTTCTGCAGAACCTTCCCGTGACGTGGACACTCGGGCTTTCTTGACACAGCTCTTAAATAAAGGCTCTTGTGTATGTTTCAATGCATCTTTACCGATGTAAGGCCTCCATGGAAGCCCAGGGTCAGGCGTTTGGATCCTGTCCCTGTAGAGTCACTCATGCAGTGCAGCACACGGAGCGGGTGTCAAAGCAAGAGTATAAAATGGCGAGACTGGCAACGCTGCAGTGGTTTCATGCACACTCAATCCTGTGGCTTTGCTTGGCCCAGGGAGCTCTCCTTGCTACTTTGCCATACTGGTTTTGTTTATTAAACTAGGCTAGAGGTCTCTTGCCCCACAGAAGAAGATGTTCCATGCTTTGCAGTTTCCCACTAGCAGTGATGTCTTTAACCTGGGCAAATCTTCTGTGCCACAAAATATAGACGAGTTGTGTCCAGCACCTTCGTGGTCGGATGATTCTTGTTCTGTTGCAGTGATTATTAGGAGCCCTGTTCATGAACCAGGACCCCTTGTGCTAGGTGCGGCACACACACACACACACACAACAAAAAGATGGTTCCAGACATAAAGAGCTGACACTCTGATTATAAAACCAGAGACTCCAGGGGAATGCAAAATGAACAGGGGAGCAAAAGGAATGAGCATGCGGCAGCATAAGCCTCTGGTTACCATGGAGCCACCCCCGCTTGTCAAGTGCTTCACAGGCATCGTGGCAAAGCAGAGTTTGGGTCGGGGCTGTAAAGGGGACGGGGACAAAGACACGGCTTTGTAGAAGTGTGGGGAACTCCTGCCAAGCGTGAGGGCAGCATAGGAGAAAGCACAAAGGTCTTTGGAAATGCAATAGGTGGGCAAGCTGGTGACAACGGTAGGGTGGGCCTAGGCCATGACAGGCCCTGGGAGTGAAGACAGGTAACTTGTGTTTGATATGATGGAGGAGGGGTGCAAAGAGACAGGGGCCGTGGTCAAAGGGATGAGCTAGGAGAATGCTCTTTGTAGCACAGCTTTGAATGGCTCTTTACATTTGTCAGGGCTACACCGGAGGGGTTGTTTAAATGTTAAGCAGTATCCTAGAATCCCAGGACTGGCAGAGACTTTCGGAGTCATTGAGTCCAGGCCCCAGCCCAAAGCAGGACCAACCCCAACTAAATCAGCCCAGCCAGGGCTGTGTCAAGCTGGGACTTAAACACCTCTAGGGATGGAGATTCCACCCCCTCCCTAGGTAACCCATCCCAGTGCTTCACCACCCGCCTAGGGGAATAGTTTTTCCTAATCTCCAACTTAGACCTCCCCCACTGTAACTCTCCATCCTCTCTGGAACCTCCCTTCAAGAATTGCCATTCTTGAGCCCATTGCTCCTTGTTCTGCCATCCCTCATCACTGAGAACAACCTCTCTCCATCCTCTTTGGAACCTCCCTTCAGGAAGTTGAAGGCTGCTATCAAATCACCCCTCACTCTTCTCTTCTGCAGACTGAACAGACCCAACTCCCTCAGCCTCTCCTCATAAGTCATGTGCTCCAGTCCCCTCATCATTTTGATTGCCCTCCGCTGGACCCTCTCCAATGCGCCCACATCCTTTCTGGAATGAGCAGGGCTCAACAAACTATAGAATCTACTTGCCCGTGGCAAGTAGATTTCAGCCGTGTGCCCCGTTTACAGGGTGGGGCGTGCATGTGCAATGCGGCTCTGGCGCATGCGCAGTGCGGGGCTGGCGAGTGGCTTTTGCCGCCGTTTGTCAAGCCCTGGTAATGAAGGACACAGAACTGGAGGCAGAACTTCAGATGTGGCCTCTCCAGTGCTGAATAAAAGGGAATAATCACTTCTCTGGATCTGCTGGCAATGCTCCTCCTAATGCAGCCCATTAGCCTTCTTGGCTACAAGGGCTCACTGTTGACACACATCCAACTTATCCACTGGAATCCCCAGGCCCTTTTCTGCCAAACTGCTGCTTAGCCAGTCGGTCCCCAGCCTGTACCAATGCTTGGGATTCTTCCGTCCCAAATGCAGGACTCTGCCCTTGTCCTTGTTGAATCTCATCAGATTTCTTTTGGCCCAATTCTCTAATCTCTCTAGGTGACCCTGGACCCTATCCCTGCCCTCCAGCGTATCTACCTCTCCCCCTAGCTTAGTGTCATCCGCAAACTTGCTGAGGGTGCAATCCATCCCCTCATCCCGGTCATTAATAAAGATATTGAACAAAACCAGCCCTAGAACCGATCCTTGGGGCACTCCACTTGAAACCGACCGCCAACCAGACATCGGGCTGTTGATCACTGCCCATGGGGCCCAACAATCTAGTCAGCTTTCTATCCACCTTACAGTCCATTATCCAATCCATACTCCCTTATCTTGCTGGCAAGAATACTGTGGGAGACTGTATCAAAAGCCTTGCTAAAGTCAAGGTATACCACATCCACTGACTTCCCCACGTCCACAGAGCCAGTTACCTCATCATAGAAGCTAATCAGATTGGTCAGGCACAACTTGCCCTTGGTGAATCTATGTTGACTGTTCCTGATCACTTCCCCCTCTTCCAAGTGCTTCAAATTAGATTCCTTGAGGATCCCCTTCATGATTTTTCCGGGGACTGAGATAAGGCTGACTGGTCTGTAGTTCCCTGGATTGTCCTTCTTCCCTTTTTTAAAGATGGGCACTACATTTGCCTTTTTCCAATCATCCGGGATCTCTCCCGTTCTCCACGAGTTTTCAAAGAAAATGGCCAAAGGCTCCGCAATGACATTTGCCAACTCCCTCAGTACCCTCGGGCCCATGGATTTGTGTATGTTTAACTTTTCTAAATAGTTCCTAATAGTTCTTTCCCCACCAAGGGCTGTCCACCTCCATCCCATACTGCGTTGCCTAGTGCATTAGTCTGGGAGCTGACCTTGTCTGTGAAGACAGAGGCAAAGAAAGCATTGAGTACTTCAGCTTTTCCCACATCATCTGTCACTAGGTTACCTCCTTCACCCAGTAAGGGCCCCACATCCTCTCTGATCACCCTCTTATTGCTAACATGCCTGTAGAAACCTTTCTTGTTACCCTTCACATACCTTGCTAGCTGCAATTCCAATTGCGCTTTCGCCTTTCTGATAACGCCCCTGCATTCCCAAGCAATATATTTATATTCCTCCCTAGTCTCCTGCCCAAGTTTCCACCTCTTGTAAGCTTCCTTTTTCTGTTTAAGGTTTCCAAGGATTTCCCTGGTAAGCCAGTCTGGTCGCCTACCATATTTGCTTTTCTTACTGCACATTGAGATGGTTTGTTTCTGTGCCTTCAATAAGGCTTCTTTAAAATATTGCCAGCTGTCCTGGACTCCTTTCCCCTTCATGTTAGCATCCCAGGGGATCCTGCCCATCAGTTCTCTGAGGGAGTCACTGGCTGCTTTTCTGAAGTCCAGGGTGAGTATTTTACTACTCTCCTTTCTTCCTTTAGTCAGGATCCTGAACTCAACCATCTCATGATCACTGCTGCCCAGGTTGTCACCCACCTCTACTTCCCCTACTAGTTCCTCCCTGTCTGTGAGCAGCAGGTCAAACTGCGCATGGCCCCCGGTCGGTTCCTTCAGCATTTGTACCAGGAAGTTATCCCCGACAGTCTCCAAACACTTCCTGGATTGTCTGTGTCCTGCCGTATTGGTCTCCCAGCAGATGTCAGGGTGATTAAAGTCCCCCATGAGCACCAGGACCTGCGATCTGGAAGCTTCTCTTAGTTGTCTGAAGAAATCCTCATCCACCTGATTTGGTGGTCTATAGCAGACACCAGCCACAACATTGGCCTGCTAAACCCAGGGTTGTGAGTTCAATCCTTGTGGAGGCCATTTAGGGATTCAGGGCAAAAATTTGTCAAGGGTGGTACTTGGTCCTGCTGTGAAGGCAGGGGACTGGACTAGATGACCTTCAAGGTCCCTTCCAGTTCTAGGAGATAGGCAATCTCCATTATATATATAACATCACCTCTCTTGCTCCCGCATCTAAGCTTAACTGAAAGACCCTCAATTGCCTTTTCTCTCTCTACATACACTAAACTCTAGTAGCAGCAGAGCTCACTCACGTTTATGGTCTCTGAAACATGCTCTGGGTAAAGTAGGTGGCTGTCCTAACTAATGATGGCCTAAGCCCCAGAATGTTTTACAGATTTTGTACAACCCCAAATTCTTGGGTACTCTGTCCTGCCTACTAGTTGAGACCAATGTGAAGCTGGGAGCTCTAGGAGAACTTGCATCTGGGCTTGGGGTTAGCTTCTGACTCTCCTCTCAGCTGAGTAGTGGTTGAATCCAGATTTTCCTTCCTGGAAACCTTCGCTCCATCTATATGAAACTTTAAACAGAACCAAAATCACAAGCACAGAAACATTGCTGCCAGCAGGAAAACACGACAAGTTTTCCCAAAGTTATATTGGTGGGAAGTGTCCTCCTCTCCTTTCCTCCCCGCCCCACTTTTTTGGGGGTGGGCTTTTTTGGTGAAATGTAAAAGAAACTAATCCCGTGGTGACATATAATTTGTCCTCGTTAGTAGGAAACAGAATTGATTTGCGCTGAAAGGTGATTTGTTAGACTTAAACAGGGCAGCTCAAAATTTCAGCAACCTCTGATTGAGCATTGTTGACTTGACAGCAAAAGTAACTGTAGCATACACTTAATGAATGCTTTCATGCAGTATGCACAGTCCTCCAAAAGTCCTTCTTTCAAACTATTTAATGCTGCACTGAACATGTGGGTTGGAGAGAGGCTGAAACTGTCAGGGTTATGCTTTCTTTTGGCTTTGAATTTGTACAAGGGGGGAGCCAAGACTGTTGTTTCACGGGGAGTCCAGCCCAGGGTGGCCCTGCTACTGTACGATATGGCAAGCCAACGTGACATTGGGCTCTGAATGCTGTACCAAAGCGTGCCTGCCTCTTCCCTTTGCTCACATGCTCCTCTGGCTGCGTACGTGGATTCCTTTCGGTAAGGGTAAAAGCTGCCAGCTGTGTCCCACACCCATCGCTGGGCACTTGAGAGTGGGGTACTTGCTCCAGAATGACTGGCCAGCTGCACTGTGACTTGGCGCTTGAGGGGAGCCATGTTCTTCGTGCCGGAGTGCGACTGGCCAGCCGCCTGAAGGCGAGTGCTAATTGGGGGGTTTTCAATCGGTTTTCTCGTGACCCCATTGAAAAAGATTGTTGGTGCCTGTGACCCAACATAATGTGACCGGAGTGTGGGCTCCCGGGCGGGGCTGAGGATGACAGCTCTGGGGTCCAGGAGGGGGCTCTGGCTTTGGGGCAGGAGGGGGGTTACCCTGAGCGGCTCCCGGTCAACGGTGCAGCGGGGAGGCTAAGGCAGCTTCCTGCCTCTCCTGGTACCAGACCATGCGCCCCAGAAGCAGCCAGCAGCAGGTTCCCAGCCAATGGGCGTGCGGCGCTAGTGCTTGGGGCAGGGGCAGTGCGGGGAACCCTGTGCGCTCTCTTTTCCCCTCCCCACCTAGGAGCCGGGCCTGCTGCCGGCCTCTTCTGGGGCGCAGCTCAGTCTGCGGTGCCAGGACAGGCAGGGAGCTGCCTGGGTACCCCGCTGCTCAGCCTATCCCCCTGCAACAGAGACCTGGCGCCCGACATCCCCCACCCAGTCCCGGAAAACCCCAGGGCTGATTCACAGCATTGGACACATCTTTGGCTGGAGAACTCATCTGTCTGGTATCCAGGAACTTGAACTGCTCCCTAATTGCTTCTCGCTGAGGAAGGATTAATACCCGTCCCTGGGCTGGCCAGCCCCTTCTTCAGGGCACACTTCATTGGCTGCGCCGCCATGCTTCCAAAACCACCCCAATTACAACAGTGATGTCAACTCAACAGCTAGCTTCCCGCCCCAGCGCGTCCGCGCCACAGCCTCCCTGCGCGGGCAGCTCTCCTGCCCGCCTCTCTTCAGGCCATCGCCGGGAATCCCTCTGCTCCCAGGCTGGCCATGTGAGCCAGCCCACTTCTCCTATCTTTCCCTTTCCAGCTGGGTCTGACTGGCCCCTCTACGAGGCCCTGATGCCTGTCCTTAAAGGGTAGGCTGGCCCCTGGCCCTGAAAGGGGCAGTTAGCCCAGCCGCTCATATCCTCTCTGGGCATGTCCCCACTGTAATGAAAACCCCCTGGTGCTGAGTCTTACAGCCTAGGACGAGGGGCTCAGGCCAGGGGGCTAACCGCAGCGGTGCAGATGTTTCCACTCCGGCAGGAGTCCGGGCTCAGAGACCCTCCCCCATCGCTCGGTATCTGAGCCAGGCACCGGCTCCGGGGTGTGTTTGGTAGGAACGTGGCCGTCTCCGCGAGGGAGGGTCGCATGCGCCCAGTGAGTGTTTGGTCAGTCTCTAAGGTCCTCAGGGCTATTCCTTGTTGTTGACATGTTTTCAGGTACAGACGAGCCCGGCTCCCCCTCTGCAACTCACTAGCATTGGGGGGCTCTGCTTGCAAATGTCTCCCACTGGCTCTTCATAACCAGGCACGTCATGTGACCCACACTTGCTCTGGAGCCCAGAGTCCATCTTCATTCAGTAAGGAGTCTGGGGAGACTTGGAGCTGGGGCGCTTGTGAACGAGCGTGTGGAAATCCCCGCTACATTGCTTGCCAAGGGAGGGTCCAAACCAGCCGGAACTCCAGCTGGGAGCCGGTGGCGTGGTGGAGACTAGTCCTTGGCCATGGAAATAAGCAATAGGCCAGGAGACGTAATCTGGTGCGAGTGCAACATGGAAAGGGTGTGATGGCCCTGGCCGGCTGTCCTGCAGGCTGGACGCTTGCAGTGGTGCACGGGGGGAGGGAAAGCGCTGGGCGTCTTGCAGTTACTTTAAGAAGGGTTTGAGTGTCAAACTGCTGGATAATACTGCGTCGTTGCAAGGCTCCCTGCTCCCTGGTGAGAAGAGCTGCTGTCTGCCGGGGCACTTGCAGATTATTCAAATGGCTCATCCATCTTGGACAGCTCCCCACTGCAGCTTATTGGGATGTTTGGGGCTAGTAAGGGATTTGGCCCCCGTCTACCTTGCAGTCCTGGGTGTCTTGTGGCACGTGGCTTTGGCCAGAGCGCTGATCCCCACAGCTTGCGAGCAGCTCACAAGCGTCACCCTGGTTATTCCTGGCAGGGTGACCTCAACACCCTCCCAGCCTGGAATTTGCCCCCAACTCATCCTGTTGCAGCGGCCAGTCCCTCTCTGTGGACCTCTCAGACCCTGTAGAGTGCTGAGACAATGCAGCACCCAGACCGATTTACTCCTTCTCATGGGACTATGGGACTTGAGAGTCAACGGAGCCGTGTGGAATTGGACACTGAATATGGCAGAGTTTGCCTGCCTGCCTCAGTTTCACCACCAAGAATCCTCAGTGGCTCCGTCCAAGGTTATCCTTCAGTCCAATCAGCATTTCCCCTTACAAAAACCAAGTTCAAAGACTCCGTAAGACCCCAGATGTACTGATTTGCCCCAGCCAGCATACACGGTCCTTAAAATGCCATTCTTCCCCACACGCAGCCTTTCTGCCTCTCCAGCCTCCCATGTCTTCTGCCACAGCGAGACTCCTCATTAATCCTCGTCTGTCCTTCGGCCAGGGCAGCTGCCGAGCCCTCCTAGCTGGAATGCCACCTGCTCTTCCTTGCTGGGATCCTGACAGCCTCTCTGCTTGGAGAGCTTTACCCCGGGATCATCCCTCACCCTCCCAGCCCTCTCCTGGGGCTAGTGTCCTTCATGCAGACGCCACTGGGAACCCATCTGATCCTGGTCTCTAGCTGAGGGAGACCCACCAAGCCCCTTTTTCTGCTCTCTTTGCTGTCTGCGTCCCCCTAGAGCAGTGTCCCCACCCTGTTCAAACATACGCCCCCCTTTTCAATCCATTCACATTTCATGGACTCCCCTTGCTGGGGGGAAAGAAAAGAAAAAGGTGGGCCTGGTCCTCCGATCTAAGCTTTCCATGGCCCCACTGCAGTACCAGCCACTGCCCATCTTCTGGGCCTGCCACTGGTCCATGGTTTCACCTGCCCCTGACGCCCACTCAGGCAGGTCTAATGTATCAGGAGTGTTTCTCCCTGGGGCTCCCCAGCTCTGTGTTTCCTTTTCCTTGATAGCCCCAGGTGCTGCCCCTCCCTCTGGCCAGGCCAGGCTGTACTGGAGCCAGTCACCCGATGGCAGGGATATTGCATGCTCAGGGACCTGTTGCCTGGGCTTTCTGGTAGAGCTGGCTGGGGATTTTCCACGGAAGTGATTTCTGATTGACATTTGCCTGTGAGAAACGTGTTTTGCAGAAATGTTTAGATGCCGTTGAGAGGGAAATCGTTTGTGTTGGGTTGATGGGACCCAAATCAAAACGTTTCACATTTTAACCGAACCAAAATGTTTAGTTTTGAGTCAATTCAATATCAGATTGCAGCTCTGCAGGGTGCCCCATTGCCTCATGGCCATTGTAGTTCAGTCCCGTTCTTTCCTATCGATGGGTTCTTGGTGCAGACTGCTACTCCCGTGAGGTATCTGGGTCTCTGCCTGAAGACCCCCTTTAGTGTATATGTTCTGTCCTGCACTGGCTGTGCAATAAAGGCAGGACTCTGATTCTAGCCAAGACCAACCTATTGCCTTCTGGAGGATTACTTCAGGAATAAAGTGCCACTCACCACACGGGGGCAGAATTGAGCCCTATCCATTGAATTGCCATTGAATGACCCATTGAATGAGTGCAAGCGTTGCCCCTCTGCTGAGCGCTAGCCTTTTTCAGGGTTTTGTTGGTTGGCTTTCTGTGGGAGAAGTGGTGCAGAGTTTTCGTATGTTTTTCGTGCACGGTGTTCTATTTACATGTGTGCCCCAGTCCTGGAACAGAGGCGTTCACAAACAGCGCACACCAATTCCATCTTTCAGAGCTTTCAGCCCAGCACTAGCAACCTGGTGTTGTTCTGCCTCAAGAATTGGTTCTAGTTACAAAGATTAAAGCAGAAAGCAAGCTTGTCTGCTGTTTTCAACAGCTCCTTCAAAAAGAAGCGTCATTGCCAAACTAACACAGTACTTCAAAACTGACCAGTGGTTGCATGCCAAGAAAAAGAAATCTGTGAAACTGTGCACACCAGCACCACCTGGTGAGGTCTGCCGCAACACAGCTATACTTGAAGGGCATGTTTTTCTCTTTCCATACCAACACTCAGCTACACAATATCTCAGCACACATGCTATATATGCATATTGCTGACCAAACCATCCTGACCTCACTTGTTGTTTCTGGAGTAGATTATAGGGTACACAATGGGTAATGTAATATTACACTAAATGGCAGCTTGAGGGCACAGCAAATGAACTGAAGTTCAGCTTCTTGCAAGTGCACAACATAGTCCCCTGCATTATACCAAGATGTGATGTTGTCCATGTCTCCTCTGAAGACATATTTCCCACTATTTATAGTGCAGACGTGCACCCAAATTAATTAGAGCTACAATTCTAATAGCAAGTTGACTTGTCTGTTAGGCGCCAGTGTTCTTGGGTTGCTTTCAGCATTCGATTTCCCTGCTGAATGTTGGCACTTAGACAAGTTTGGGGCTGATCCAAGAACATCATTAAACGAGCCCAGAAGGGGCTCCGCTATAGGCTGTCATGAGACAGGCGCCCCGTGGAAGTGACTGAATGCCTGCAGTGAGGTATTGCTCTGTGGAAGGGCAGGGGAATGGCACGTGGAGTGCGCTGCTGCTCCAGAAAACTCGCCTGGGATCATGAGGAGTGTGTTGCAGGCAGAGTAACCACCCCAGAATGGCTGCTTGCTTGGGACAGCTAGAGGTTTCCAAGAGC
>JANRFK010004440.1:46784467-46794642 GCA_030068395.1 Apalone spinifera | reverse complement strand
GTCTGCGGTGGAACGTGGAGGAAGAGGGGGGTCTGCGGTGGAACGTGGAGGAAGTCTGATGTTCACATGGGATGGGCGGGGGACAAGCTACCCAGTAGGTAAAATGACCCTGCACGCATCAAAGACTAGACTGGCTTGTGGGCTTCAGCCCTTCCGCCAGCAGCATGCATATGGTTTTGTGCTCTCTCTTGCACTGTGTGCATGCTTGGTGCACTACTACAGTGCCCCCTCCAAACGGGTCACGTGCCGGTGACACTTCGTATACGCAGTCCTCCCTGGAGGGCTGGCACTGAAGTGCTGACCCAAGGCGCACTCCAGCCGACGGAGGATATTCATGGATGTCAATGGCTGTTGAATGGGGCCCCATCCAGCTCCTCTCCGAACTCTCAGCCCCTGGAGCGTTGCCTCAGACAATGAGCTAAGGGAAAAGGCTTTGCTGGGAATGCCACGGCCCCACGGGTGGGACGTGGGTAGAATTGACAGAACATCCTGACTGATATCCCGGAATCAAAGTGGCCGATTTTTAACGTCCAGAAGTACGGTGCCCATGTGACTTGGGTGGGCGTCTGTCAGAGCTCTGGGCACGTGAAGAAAATAATTTCCATTCGTTGCGAGCCCAAACCTGGATTTCGGTTTTCACTCCCAAGCTTGAAAGAGGTGGGCTGACGCGTTGAGAATAGCTTGGTTTGTGGCAGAAAAGAAGTCTGAAAGTAAAGGCAGAGATAATTTAGCCCTCCTGTCACCCCCTGGCAGGAGCCCATGCTCACTGCAAGGAGCATAAACAGCAAACGATGCCTCAGTGTGTTTCCCTTTCCCGCCCGAGCTCTGGGATCTGCCTCTGTGTTTCTAAGCCGGGGAGAGGGATGTTGGCAGGAAAGTAAATGAAGCTGGACATGCACTTCGCAAAAGGTGACAGCAAAGGAAAGCCAATGACTTTGTTCTATCAAAAGACCCAGATTTCCCATCCTTGAGCGTAACATTCAAACTTGCAGGGCCATTTTCTCCAAAGATCTTCTCTACTGGTCAGTTTGCTCTTAAAAAAAAAGAAAAAATGAAAAAAGAAGCTTTGCAAATGCTGGGCGTTAGTTGCTACAACACGGCAGCAATCGGCTCGAGCTGAGCTCCATGCTCCTGGAGTCTGTTTTCTGCGACAGCCATTCGGACTGGCTCTGGATGGCAGCAGTGGTACAGAACAGAGCAGGTTTGCTTTCAGCCAGAGAGCGAGATGCAGGCTGAGTTGGAATGCGACTGCAGCAATAGCTGATAAAACTGCAGAGGGATCTGAAGGCCTCCCTTCTATTGCAAAGCTGCTGTAGGGGCTGACAGAGCCCCAGGAATCCTGGGTGCACACAGAAGATTTTATAACCTAATTTTGGAAAATGAACCCTAGCGTCTGCACCTGCTGTTTCTATTGCAGAGATGGGCTTCTGCATGTTCGATCGTAGCGCTAATCTGGTAAAATATTTGTTATGTCTGTATCTCAAACGAGCCTGATTGATTCCCTGAACTGTCCTTTACCCCTCTGAGAGGGGAGGGTTTGGTAGTGAATATTGCGGATGGCACTGCAGGAATCGGTGCATGAGCCGAACTCTAAGGCAGCCGCCCAATGTAAATACTGCCGTGTAAATGAGTCTCCCCAAATGGGAATCGGATCCAGGTGGCTAATGTGCTCTTTTGATTGACAGGTCGAAAAAATGTGATCGCCCCAGCATGTAGCATTCAGCAAAAGATGAGTCTTTTGTCCATGAGGATGAGGGAGAGACCCAGCAGGGGAGAGGCTGTGTCCTCTGCTCCTTCTCAGAGGGCTTGCACTGGTGGCCAGAGGCTAACGCGGGATCAGGCTTAATGGGGGAGAGCAGAGTGGGGAGTGAGGGGACGCTCTTCATGCTCTGTTACTAGTCTGTGCTGGAGGGTGGCCGGCCTCTCTGGTGACTCGCCCTTTAAGCAGCTATTGGAGCCTCCCGTGGGACTGCTTATCTTCTGCTGACTTCCAGAGAGACAGCTGTAGCGGTGCAAGGGGCTAGGAATCAGGGACTAGTGATGGATGGAATCCCTAAAATTGAACCCTGGGAAGAGGGGTGAGTTTGGACCCTGGCTCGGGGGTCTGCAATCTCTGTGCAGGGTGGGGACACAGGGAGAACTTGTTCACAGCACAGAAGACTCCCTTGACATTAAAAGGGAAAAAGCTGTATCCCTTTTTATCCCTCAGCAAGGCCTGTCTGTAAGAGCTAGAGCAAGCTGCTCTAGCTGCTCCGGCTTGAAGAAAGAGCTATGGAAATGTGATGTAACAAGCTCCCTCAGTAATACTGACATGAATCCAAGTGCACAGGGCTCCTTGGGAGCAGTCAAACCTTTCAAAATGACCTCAAATAGCTTTTCTGTGCATATGTCTGAGATGCTGGAACTTCCCAGGTTAGAGGCAGGTGCTGGGTATTTCAATCGGAAGATGAAAATCTCCCCTTTGCAGCATGCCAGAGCTCCCACTTCTAGAACTGCAGTTGTGAGAGGGACTTCACACTTACCACGGGCTGGCCTGGAGTCAGGTCGGGGTCTCTGTGCAGAGAAATCTCCAGGGCTTGTGGAAAGAAGGAAGAGTTGCTTGGTAGCTTGACTGGCACAAGATCTCATCTTGTCACTTAAAAAAAAATCGACTTGTGAGTTCTGATGCCCGTGGAGATGGATTGATGGGCAGAGAGACAGTGTTCCAGGTGGGACTGTTATTGACGGGACATCGGGGAGCGTGGGGAGCTGGGCTAGAAGCAGCTCAGACACATGAACAGAGCCGCGCAATACTCAATGACTTTTCCTTTGTTCAACTGAAAGTGCCCTCAGCTTCATGCTGGTGAATGAAACATGGAGCCAGTGTCAGAGCTAAGTTTTCCGCAGAAGGCCTAGGAGCTGTATCAAATAACATGCCCTGTAAGTTATCACTGGAAAACTGACATCACACTGATCATTTATATTCCTGCGTGATGTGTGTATGGTGAATGTCCAAGGGAAAGAAATGGGGGAGTAAAATATATTCCCCAGATTTGCATGGGGAGGGGAGAAAGCTGGTTTCTCCCAGACAAATGACAAGCCAACGCCTCCACCCAAGATTAATCTGAGTCGATTGGCAAGCACAGTTGGCCATTCATTTGCAGTGGAATAGGCAGGAGCAGCTCAATTCGGGCTATGGAATAGCTTCCATATGAGGAGAGATTGAAATGACTGGCACTTTTCAGTTTGCAAGGAGGTGGCTCAGGGAAGATATGAAAAGTCTATAGAATCATGTCAGGTATGGAGAAAATAAATCTGCGAAGGAGCAGATAGCACTTCCTAAACACAAGAACTAGAAGTCACCCCATGAAATTAATAGGCAGCAGCTTTAAAACTGAACAAAAGAAAGTGTTTCTTCACACAGTAAACCTATGGAATTCTGCCAAAGGAATTGAAGGGCAAGACTATATAACAAGGTTCAGAAAAGAACTAGATAAGTACATGGAGGAGAGGTCCATCAATAGCTATTAGCCAGGATGGACAGGGACGCAAACCCATGCTCTGAAATGTCCCTAGTCTTTGCCACAAGCTGGGAATGGGTGATTATCTGTTCTGTTCAGTCCCTTTGAATCTCCTGGCATTGGCCACTGTCAGCAGACTGAGTATGGGCTTGGTGGACCATTGGTCTGACCCAGCTCTTCTTCTGTTCTTATCAGTTTGCATATAGTAAACACCAGCGGGAAAAGAAACCAACTTGGAATCTCCTTCTCCATCAGAGTCCATGTCTCCTTCCTCGTCGCTTGAGGGACCTTGGCTTTGGGGGTAACCTTTGGAAGAATCCATGCCTGCAGGTCACTGAGTGAGAGAATCCCTTGTCGTCTTTACTCCTAAAAAGACAAAATGAGTGCTTTTGTCTTCCGGGAAGAGATCCTGACCAGATGGGCAGTCAGCCATCTTGCTGGACAGGGGGAGATGACGATTCTGCAGGGCCCAGGGCAGCCCAATTTCGCGGGGCCCCCCTTTGCCACGGTGCATGCACGGTGGTGCTACAGCGCATGTGCGGGGCTTCTTGAAGCGCAGGGCCCGGGGCGGCCGCCCCACTCGCCCTGCCCTATATCCGCCCCTGTTGCTGGAAGAAGTGTGGTCTGGAAGAAGAATCTTACCCTGCGACCTAGACAATAGCTTGCCAAAATCTTTAGCATTACAAAGCCTGTTTCACTCCCATTTTTAATAATTTCAGTCTTTATCCATTATACATGGTCTCACTTAAAACCTTTTTTGTAATAAACTAAGCACGCTAGTGTTACTTTTAGTCTAAACCCATCTCATGCTGGATTTGAAGTGAAGTGATTGCTAGATTCCTGTTAAAGCAACGAGCTGGGCATTTTTGTCTCTTCAGAAGAGCAAATGCGCGTTATTATTCCTCTGAATGGTCCAGGAAAAGGCTGGGCATTGCCGAGCGTGTGGTTTTGGGATGGTGGAATCATCTTGCCAGGTGGGATCACAGCTGGTGGAAACCAGGGGAGACTGTTACTGTGGGAGGCAAACTGCTGACATCAGCGCCCTGGAGTGGGGTAGCGCAGAGAACCCGCTTGTTTCTGACTCTGACCATTCCAGGCAAGGAGCTGCGGCAAAAGAGCGTTTCACGCACTCGGGGTTGCAGGGTAAGGAGTGAGACAACCCCCGCTGGTTTGAACTGCACCCCAGAACTTGACAGCCCGTCTGACGGGAAGGGACCGCTCTGTTTCTGAGAGTCTCAGGTGCATTGGCTGTGACAGGGTAGTCTGCAGCACCTTGGATCACCTCCCGATGGAGCAGCTTCTCTAGCAAGGTGATGTCTCTTTAGACATGTGCTGAGATGCATGGAGTGCGGAGACTCCGTGACACCCCCAAGAGAAGGGACGAAAGCCCTTCGGATGCTCTTCTCTGAACCCTTTCCAGTGCGTCAACATCTTTCTTGAATTGCAGGCATCAGAACTGAACACAGTATTCTACCCACGGCTGCACCAGGGCCAAACTCAGACATAAAATAACGTCTCTACTCATTTTTAAGCTTATGCACCCCACGATTGCATTAGCCCTTTGGGCCACAGAGTCACTTTGGGAGCTCACGGTCAGCTGATTATCGAGCATGACCAGCAAATGATTCCAGACACGCTGATTCCCAGGGTAGAGTCCCCCCACCCTATAAGTAGGGCCTACGTTCTTTGTTCCTAGATGTATACGTGTAGTCACACTAAAACACACGTTCTTCACTTGCACCCCGTTAACCAATCCGGATTGCTTGAAATCAGTGACCTCTGACCTTTTTTGTATTTGCCGCTCCCCTATTTTTGTGTCGTGCCAGCATCAGAGATTGTTTTTTCCCGCGACACTGATAAAAACGTTTAATAGTGTCAGACCCCACTAACAGCAGACCTGTTTGAGCATGACTCTGTTTACAACTACATTTTGAGACCTATAATTTTGTTATCTTTTAATTCCTTTAACTGTGCCAAATTAAGTTGCTTTCTAGTGTTAAGTCAAACGTCTTACAGAAGATTAAGTTTATTACATCAGTGATATTAATGTTACCAACCAAACCTGTGACCTTATCACAGGAAAAAAGTTAGTTGAACAGAACCCATTTTCCATAAGGCCATGTTAACTGTCATTAATTCTATTATCCTCCCTTAATTCATGTTGTTTGCTTTTTCTTTTAGCAGTAATGAAAGCAACTCCTGCTAGCCACTGGAGTTATTGGCAAGTGACCCTTTCAATTTCTAATTTTTGTCATGCAAGATAGTTAGGTTGTCAATGCAGGAAAGGGACTCTTCCAGCATACAGAGTTAAAGGGACCAGTGGTGGCACAGTCAGGACTGACATTAAAAACACAGCTTGCTTGCTGGTTGGCATCTTGACACACAACCTCCAGCTCCAAGCTATAGAGACTCAACAAAATAATCCCATTGCATTTAAAAACAGCAAATGAGAAGATGTTCAGCAGGCGAAATGTTATTGAAATTAACATAAAGCCCCTTTAATCAGCAAGTATAATTCTCAGTAGGAGAAGAATCTAAAATTGATTTAAAATCTCTGAACAACCAATATCTCTAATGTGATACAAGGATCCAAGTAAACGAATGATTTGCTTAAAAAATTCTGACTAATCCTGGGAACATTAAAATTAATATAAACCTGTGATCTGAAGTTCTATCCACTTTAGATCTGGTTTCAGTAAGCACGTATAATTTGGACTGGGACCTGCAGCTGTCTTATATGCAAATACTCAGGGAAAACAGCCCCCTCTTCCAATCAGGGAGTATTTAGGGAGGTCTGCTACACCATTTTGTGTATAATCCATAGATATCTTTTAAGTGAATTAAAATAGAAACAAATTATATTTCAGAAGGGCAAACTGGAGAATATTTAAGGCTGTGGAAACATTTTAAACAGCCACCTTCCCTAAGCAAACAGTGTAGAACTATAACAACAGACCTGGGCTATATCTCCTGCCATTATGAAAGCTGCCAACCTTTATTCTGACACATGCCCGTGACTTTCCAAAACATCCACCTTTTGAGTTCAGAATGCTCATGCTTTTGTTTACTTTTCAGAATCACCTCAGCTCTGTGAATTATGGGAAAGGGGAAAACAAATGAACTTTTCCTACGTAAAACAGCTGAGCCACCTTTTTAAAAACAGGCCCCCCACCCCCGCGAAAGGATTGCAGCAAAAGTGCTGGTGGAAATGTGGCCAAGAGACAATCCCCCAGCCCTGCAAGAAGCCGAGGCCTCCCTTGAGCCATTTGCCCCCCTCCAGGGGTGGAAAGCTGGGGAAATGACTGCAGCTATTTGAATGCTCTTTCTAGTGCCTGGACCTCCATGCTCAGTGACCTCATGCACACGCAGGAAGAGATGGGGGGAAGTGGGTGCTAAATCAGCAGCACAGAGAGAAGCTGCACTGAGAGACTATAGGGGGGACGACTATATGGGGGCCTGCACACAACGACTCCCTCCGGCTGGAGGGGGAGGTGTCAAGGCCACCTCAGTGAGTCTGAAGGCCACGCGTATTGAAAGCATTTGTGTGACACGCACGTCGTATTGAGAATGAATGTGGTTGCGTAATGACAACTTGCATCAAAATGCATGTACCAAGGAGGGAAAGCGAGGCGCCACCTTGGCTTCGGTATTCCCTGGAATTTTGGAGCCTGTTCCTTGGCACCCCAATACTCTGTTGTTGTTTGGAGGGCGTTGCCTGCTGACGAGGCTGGGCAGGCCTGAAGACCACTCCAACTGCTTTGTGTGAGGCCGGGAGGCAAGATGTCCTCTTTGTACCTGCATGCTATTTACTCTACCGGCTCTGCAGTCCAGGGCTCTTCCCTGCACACCTCCGTGACAAACATTCAGACGGCGTAGGAGCCCTGAGTGGCAGGCCCCTGTGTTCTGCAGTGTGCGAAATGCCGCCCGAATGAGGTCAGGTGAGCACCAACCAGGAGACTTAGCGAGGACAGGCCACCTCTCAAACTTTCATGTAACCACGGCATAAGCTGTAGACCACACTGTGAACTAGCTAGGCAGGTGCCATTCTGCTGGCACACTGAGCTACCATTGGTAGTGAACCCTCCCTGCCTGTACCTGGTGCAGCCCTCGGTCACCTGTAGCTCAGCAAATCACATTGATTGTCACTGCAACGCACACAGGCAAGAAGAATTCCCTGCCATCTCTCAGATTCCCCACCATGCCCCCTTTGGTGTCGGAGCTGCTCCAAGCCTTGCAAGAACGATCCCTGGCCCTGTCTGGGAGGCCTGGAAAACGTCAGTCCGCTAAGTGAAAGCTTTAGAATTTGAGACTCTGGAAACAGGAAGTTACATTTGACGTTCTTCACCATCCTTAGCTAGAGCTGTATTTAGTGTGCCAGCTGCTCTACTTCCTATGCAAAAGGCGATGTTATTTTTCTCGTCTGCGTTGAGATGTAATCTTGCAAAGACAGGGAAACTCAGGCTCTCGTGAATACAAGTTCTTTCATTGTACAAAATTCATACAGTATCACCAAATGTCAAGGTGTGATCAGAAAACAGCCTGTTGATACATAAATCATCCCTGCTCAATCCAGAAGTACTTGGATACAGCCTAACATGCAGGTGGGGTGAGTCTCTTACCCTTTCCACTGGGGAAAGGGTCAGAGCAACATCATAGGACCCTAAAAGCCCCATAATCAGCCAGGGAAGATTCCTCCTACCCCCGTAAGACTCTCTTCCAGGGGACCCTTGCAGGTCTTAGTATAGCGGATATGCAAGTGGTTGGAGGGGCATACTGGCCCACCTTTGCAAGGGCTGTGAATTCTTGCTGTGTCTCTGATTACGCCTGTAGCAAGGGGTTCCCGCACCACGGGCCCGGGCACAGGTAGCCGGTCTCCGTTCCTTGCCGGAAGGCCCCCCCCCTTGCCTCTGTCCTGCCCTTCAGCCACCCCTGCGGTCCATGTTCCCTAGTCCACCTCCTCCAGATCCAGGGCCTCCTGCCTCGCAAGGTCCCCTGCCGCCTCGGTCCGGCATGCAGCTGCTAGACTTCCCGATCGGGCGGCGTCCCCGGACTCCCCATGCCTCTCCTGCCTCGGCTCCGGCATCCATCCCTGGTGGGCCCCCGCCCTGGGCTGCTCCGGGCTCGTTTCCCCTGCCTTGGCCTGCCAGGGAGTCGTAAACACCGCGCCAGCCCCTGAGCCGTCCGACCTCTCTTCGTCCCTTCCTCCCCCCTTTTGACTCTCCCGCCCTCACGTGGCGTGCCTCCGTTGCTCCGCCCTCCTCCTGAGACCCCGGCCCTAATGCCAGCCAGGTATGTGCCAGGTTCTCACGTGGCACCTCCACGGCTACCCTCCGGGGTTCCTGCCCCGTCCCTGCTCCCGTGGACGTCTGCCAGGTGTGGCCGGCTGCTAGTGCAGGGGCAAGTGCCCCCATCACAGTGCCTAGCCCACCTTGGGCTAGAGAGCATGGTATTCTCAACAGTCAGGGCTTGGAAAAGGTGCCAGGGCAATCGTCTGGTAGGACATAATGTTCTCTCTCTGCGGCCTGGACAGCTACTGCGTGTTGCAGGGAAAGCCAGTCTCCCACATCACCCAGTGACCCATTATATTGCTGCTAAGCCAAGAGACAGCGTCGTACTTGTGCTACAGTCTGTGTCTCACTGAAACTGCTGTGATAAAAATATGGAGATCAGCTGTATCAGAAAACTTGGCTAGATCAATACATAAAGCTCCACAAAGCTCTCTGGCTTGTACCTAGAGAAAACCCAATATTCCCAACGCACAGAGCTATGTTGCTATAGTTACAATGAATGGGGCTCTAAATCCAGAATTAGCAGCAGTAATTCCAGCGGTGTATAACGCTGCACTGGGGCTCTGCTGTGGCCATTCTTCTGCAGGTTTGCGATTGGTGGGGATTGTGCAGATTGCATAGTTTATCTAATTTAACTCCAGGAGTGTCATGTGCCGCTTCGCTGAACGATGAGAAGCAGCGTGTTTAATAAGGTCAGAAATGAAAAGCACACAGAGGGATGAGATCCATATTGTCACACCTGCTACACGATCAGTTCAAGAGCTGGAGCTTTTTCGGTATTGTCTCCTTTCTGAAACGTCATTATTCCGTTCCCCATAAATTACCCAGAGCCATACTCCAGAAGGTCTGGGCTGACTCTACTGCAGAGATTGGAGCTGAGTAATAAGATATGAACTCATAATTGTAGACAGTCCGACTGAGCTGTTTATCAGACCCAATTCATAATTCTGTCCTCAGGACACTTCAGCATCACGGACGTTCATTGCGGAGCGAGGCTGGGCGCTAGTCGCTGTTCTGGAGAAATGGAAACAAACACGCTCCGTCAGGACTGTCGGCAGAATTGACAGGCCCCCGGGATCCAGCTCCTGGGCCCCAGAAGGGGTGGGGCTCAGGCGAGCCTCCCTCAGCCAGCCCTTCACTGCTGCCCAGCCTGCACCATGTGGGACTCTTGCAACGGTTTCAAGGGCCCAGGAGTTTGGTGGCAGCCAAGAGCCGCAGGCCATTTTAAAACACCGGGCCCCAGGGTAATGCCCCTTTCTCTCCCCCGCCCCCGCCTCCTCTGTTCACTGCTCTGGGGCTTCCTAAAATCAGCTGCGAGTGATAATGACTCAACTTAGTTGGGATTGGTCCTGCCTGGAGCGGGGGGCTGGACTTGGTGGCCTTCTGG
>JANRFK010004440.1:46748797-46759711 GCA_030068395.1 Apalone spinifera | reverse complement strand
AATTATCACCTCTAATATCATTAGCTCACAGACATTTACCTCCCCTCCATCCCCGTTCTGTTCTGAAATTTGATTTGTACTTTTCATATGTGTTCATTTTTTTTAAATTGTATCCTTTGGTATATATGGTTGTGACCATTTTTTTCCACTATTTGATCTGAGGAAGTGGGTCTGGCCCACGAAAGCTCATCACCTATTAAACCATCTTGTTAGTCTTTAAAGTGCTACACAGTCCTGTTTTTTGTTTCAGCTACACCAGACTAACACGGCTACATTTCTATCACTTTCCTACAGTAGTAGTCTTACTGTTCAAGCCTGGAATTTCTATCCAGAGAGATTCGGAGGCACCGTTCGATTCATTTAAGATCTTTACTATATTTGATTCTGCTTTCTTTCATACATAGTGCTATTCTTCCACCAGTGCATCTTACTCTGACATTGCTGCTGTATGTTTTATACCCTGGTATTACCACGTCCCATTGAGTATCATCATTCCACAAGTATCTGTGATGCCTATTATATTAGTATGTAATTTAATACCAGGACCTCAAGTTCATCCATCTGAATATTTACACTTGTAGCATTTGTTTGCAAGCACTTCTGAAGGCAGACAACGAAATATTGATGAATTTTATGTGACGCAAGTTACTGGGATTTTTCATTTCTCTTCAGCTCCTTCCTGTGCTTTATCAACTTCTATCCTCTCCTGTTTGCTAGGATATTGAAAGTGCCTGCTAATCAGTCCTCTCCTCTTTGTGCAGACCGTGTGCTCTGCCCTGCGTTTCAAAACCCAACCCCTCACTGGGATCTTAACTTCATTCTTTTGGCGCTCCCTGAACTATGGCTCGCCTCTCCATGAATTTGCCTTCCTCAACGCCATTACCTTGGCCACATAGGCGTGGGGCCTGTCATACGCAATATCCCATACAGACAAAGACTCGCTACAATTATACTTGAAATTCGCTACAAAGATCGTTTTGGAATTTTACGTAAACCAGTTGTTCCCGTTGCTGTGGTTTTCTGAAACCTCACACCAGTTCCCTGAGCCCTGGCAACTTACCTGCGCAGAAGGAAACAGATCCGAGGTCATCTGGACTGGTCATTGCCGTAGCACAGCAAGGATGAGGACAAGTTACATCTTTTCAGAGTGGCTCTCTGGCTGCACCCTACTTGTCTATCAGATGGCACGGCTTCCTCGCCACACAGGGAGAGGACTCGCTCTGTGAGGGCGCAGGCAACCTCAGGAGAGGTGCTCCTGTCTGATATTTGCACAGCAGTAACCTGGTGCTCTGGCCACACATTCAGGAGACAATTCTCCTTGATTCAGAACGTTGGCGCTAACACACCCTTTACGAGAGAGGTTCTGCAGCATCGTTGCACCCCTGAGCTATTTAATGTAAGAATGGAGTCAAATAAGTCCCACGTGCTTGTCAGTTGCTCACAGTGAAATATACCAAGGGATTAGGAAGTTACTTATTTGGTGCCTGCATGTGTTGCCCTGTCCATCTCCCTATGCTTTGGATCATGACAAGATTTTCAGTCTCCAGAGAAAGCACTGGAGAGTCGGTCAGTCAACCCCAACCCTGGTGCCCTCAAAGCATGAGGAGAGCAGGGGCACAGGCGTGGGCCAATGGATCCTGCTTGCAAGAATTCACCTAGAGTGCTTGTCCGTCTCCCCTCTCCCTACCCCTCCTGTGGGATGTAGCTATGGGCCACACGTCTCAAAGGACTCCACGTATAACAAGGTCAGTAGCTTCCCTCGCATGGGAAGAGGACCAGAATAGGTTTTCACTTCCATGCTTTCAATACATGATTTTTAGCTAATTAAGAGATAACGGTAACGGGATTGAACCTGGGGGCGGTATAATGAGTTCCTACCGAAATACAAACAGTGAGAGACTGTTAACCATGGGCAACATACAACTCCATTAACGCTAATGCTATTAGAGCAAACCATTTGAGTTGTAAATCTAAATACGATGCAGCAGGCGGTGGTGAGGAGCCATCCCGGCCTTTGCAGAGAGCTTTGTGGGGAGACGGGAGCGTGAGAAGACAACGGCTTCTGCGGTGTTTCAGTCTTCCGGATGTTTCAGAGGGGCAAAGGACGCTGCAGGGGAGCGCTTGCCCCTATTAGTTACGGTGTTTGGGAACCTCCTGCTTCAGAAACCCACCTGGGCTCCGAACTTCCCTTGGGGTGTAATTGGGTCTCATTGGAACCTGCTTCTCCCTTCATTCTCTTTGTACTGGGCACGATACTTCTGGTTAGCCAGTGAATCTGAAAGCTACATCCATGTCATGACACCGAGCCAAGAGCCTATGCCCCGCCCTGCCTAGACTCAGGCAAGTAGCGTCAGTGAGGCCAATGGGATTGCTCGGGTGAGTAAACCATGGACCAGGCGGTCTCCCTTTCTGTGAAAATCCCATCCCGTCTGCAGCGTGTCACAGCAATCCACCTCAAGGTGCTTCTGAATAGGCCACTCGCTTGTGACAGACGTTCATTGCTGGCCAGATTGTGATTGTTCTTGGGGGGGGTTGCTGATCATGCTTAGACAGACTCGTGTGTGTGTGTGTGTGTGTGTGTGTGCGTGTGGATGTGCGCGCGCGCTGAATTCTCGTGAACTCTGCAAACCACTTGATCTTCAGCAGCCTCCTCGAATCAGCTGATCAGAGGTAATTTAGATAAAGCATCTGCTTCTTTGTTCCCATCCATAGTCAATATTTAGCTGTTTGGCTATAATAAGGAGACCTTGCTAACCAGCACACACTATGCACAGGTTCCCTCACTTGCTTGAGTGTAAATTTGATGCTCTATTCCAAGGGTAAATGTTCTCTGCCATAAGTCGGTAAGCGATTTAATGTAAGTCTGCAGACAAATAAGAGTCTCGAGTGCCTTAAAGGATATTATTTTGCAGAGTGTCCTTTGACTTTACATACTGCAAATCAGTCATGAGGTACCTTTGCAATGACATTCACAGGGCGGCGAGGCTCAAATACTCCTAAATTATTGTTCTAGATATTAAAAATATTGCATTATGCTTTTACAACTGGAAACATGTTGAAGCATGCTTATGCCCTTCGTCCAGAAAGCCACAGCTTAGACATTTTGTAGATTTCAAGGCCAGGCGGGACCATTCTGATCATCTCCTGCATAACCCAGGCAGGGCCGGATTAAGGGGGGGGGCTAGCCAGGCAGCTGCCCGGGGTGCCAATCTAAGGTGGGCACCTAATGGCAGTTATAAGGGATGCCGCGTGCCCAGCCGTGCTGTGCCCTTTAGAGCTGCCATCAGTTGCCGTGCACCCGCGTGGTGCCTCGTGGCAGCTCCTAAGGTGTGCAGCACTCCGGGAGGGCGGGGCCATGCATGTGCCGTCCACCCGGGGGCGGAGCCATGCATGCATCGCACGCCCGCTGCCAAGGGCGCAGGAATGGCTCGAGCCGGCCATGAACCCAGGCCAGAGAGCATCCCCAAGTGATTTTCGAAGCAAAGAATAGTCCAAGCTTTATTCTGGATATTTTGCCTTCCGATGTGTGTCTGGACTGTGGGCGTTAGAGGGAGTGAAAAATGGATAGGTCAATGAGACTGCCAACACGTATATAAGAATTGAATGTGGCTGATCACGAAAATACAAGTACAGCCTTAGCTAATGGTGTTGATGTCTTTCAATTAGCCACACTAGATGCAGTTACATTGTGTGCCTCTGGGTTCCTGGGGGAAGCAGCGTTATGCCCGCTTTGGAGGAAGTGATGAATAGCTTTGAGAAGGAGGAAGAGAAGCCTCCCAACAAATTACACAGCCTAGGACAACAACGTTTTCACAAGACTGACGTTAAACCACAGAATTAACCAACCATCTACTTAAAGTTCTATTCTGGAAAATGTCTAGATATACAAATGAAACCTCCTTATGTAGTAACCCTGCTCCTCTGGGGTATTTTGGGGCCTGTCTGTTCGCTCCGCTGCCGCGATCCGGGAGCCGGGCACATAGCGCCTGATGGCAGCTGTAAGGGGCACTACAGCTGCCCAGCTAGCCTATGCCTTAATCCGGCCCTGGCCACAGCTCAGGGGACTCTTCAGAGCCAGCCACCTTGGCCATGTGCTTTGGTTTAGTGCATAGATTCATTCAATTTTTTTTTTAATTTCCTCACTAGGGCAGTGTGGTGAAATACTTTGTAATAAATCTCAAAGTGGCTAATTACAGCTTACTCAGGACAACTTGTGAGATGCTTTTGCATTTAAAAAATAAGCAGGTATCTTTTATGCTTCCTGAAAAGTGTGTTAGCAAGGGGGAGGGGAGGAATGTTGATACATCTGTCACAAAGTGATATGAGCCATTTAAGGGTCTGTTGAGATTCCTCCTCTTTTTCCTGCCAAAAAATTCAAACCTCTCCTTTGTGGCTCAACAACTTCTACACTTGTATTCCTATTTTTAAGTGCCTTGGCTTCCTTGAAGTCTTGTTCCACTCGAGGAGAGATGTGCCTGCTTTACTTGTGTCAGATTTGATTCCGAGAGTAATATTGTACAGGACTGGAAAGTTGTGGTCTTTCCACCAGTTTGTCATCGATCATTTCATTATAGCAAGGTTACCAAATTGACATGTCCTGGCTAATTCTCGTAATGCAGTTATATAGAGGTCTAGTGTTTCGTACATGCCACCAAATGTCTGAAAAGGACCTTTCTGAGAAACCTGACCCTGTCATAGCATGAGGAACCTCTCAAGGTAACGATGTCCCCAGGGAAAGTGTGAAAATTTTTTTTATCCTCGGAGCTGTCATTGCAACTATGGTTTTTTGGTTTGGGTTTTCAACATAAAATGCATATAAAGAAAGACACTGCTGTATTGAACTACTGATATTTCACATTGTAGGCTACTAATGATTACCTAAGAAGTCAAGAGAAGAGTCTCTGTTTATATTATTGCCTACATTAGAGCCCTTTTCAAATAAACTGTAATGTTATACTTTTTCAAATAGTATCACAGAAGTGGCTTTAATAATAATTATAAAAATCTAATCACTCAAAAAGAAGAGATCATGAAGCTGCTAACCTTGATCATGGTTAATTCATAGAATAGGGTTACAACAGACTGTAAGGTCATTTAATTTAACTAATTAGATACTATTCCTCACCAAGGATATTTGAATGGGTTGGAATGATCCTAAGACCAATTAATTCAGTATTTGCTGTTGCTAAAAAGTAAACCAACTAGAAACTAAGGATGTTAGCAAATGGTCAAGTACAAGGTTTCTCCATGAGTTTCCTTAAGGAAACATTTTGGATAATAATTTCCGTGCACAAATGAGTTGCAGAGAAAAGGATGCAGAACCATATTTTCAAAATCTGTAGGTACACCATTCTATCCATTCTTTAATTGTGGCACCCAATTTAAATGGGCAGTTGCTCTGAACATGTGTGCAAATCAGGAAACTGCATAAAAAAGCCAATGAGATAAATGTATCTAATATTTGAAAATCTGAAGTAATGCAAATATTCAGGGAAGCTTTATATGTACAGCAAATAGAGCCAACAAACTTCAAGTCAGAGGATTAGAAAATGGGCCAAGATTATGACAGCTAGGAGGCACATGTTAGAACATAAGAACGGCCGTACCGGGTCAGACCAAAGGTCCATCTAACCCAGTATCCTGTCTGCCGACAGTGGCCAGCACCAGGTGCCCCAGAGGGGGTGGACCGAAGACAATGATCAAGCGATTTGTCTCCTGCCATCCCCCTCCAGCCTCTGACAGACAGAGGCCAAGGACACCATTTCATCCCCTGGCTAATAGCCTTTTATGGACCTAACCTCCATGAAATTATCTAGAACCTAATATATTAGGTTCTAAGATGCAGATTTAAGAGCCTAAATAAGAGGTCTGATTTCCAAAAATGCTGAGGAGCTGTATTTGACCTCAGAGGGGACTGTTGGGTTTTTAGCACTTTTGAAAATCAGCCCATTTGTTTAGGAGCCTGATCCTAGGCCAATTGTAATCAATGGAAAGAGTGATTGCCTTCAGTGGATGTCCTTCCGTCCTTTAACCTCTTTTTTTTTTTTAAATCTTGGCCATTGCCTATTGCATACTCCCTTGTTGCAAGACGGTGACCACAGATGCCATGTGGCATAAGGATTTTACCTTGGGTATGTGCCTCCAGTAATTAAAAACATAAGAATGACGCTACTGAGTCAGACCAACGGTCCAGCTAACCCAGTGTCTTCTGACAGTGGCCAATACCAATACCACAATGACTGCAAAACTCTTTCTTGAGTGGTAACAGCTAATTTAGACCTCACCGTTTTACATAGCCGGTTAGGATTATGTTTTCCAAGATGCATGACTTTATATTTTAGTGCCCGGTCATCCTGTTTTGCCCATTTCTTTTGTAGCTCTTTGGACTGTGCCTGAGAGTTAGCTATCTTGAGTGGTATTGTATCATCCTCAGATTTTGCCACCTCACTGTTTATCCCTTTTTTAGATCATTTATGAATATGTTGAATGGCACTGATGTTAGTACATACCCTGGGGGACACCTCTATTTACCTCTCCCCATTCTGAAAACTAACCATTTATGCTTTCTCTTTGTTTCCTGTCTTTTAACCAGTTACAGTCATGAGAGGACTTTCCCTCTTATCCCATGACAATGTACTTTGCTTACGAGCCTTTGGTGAGGGATCTTGTCAAAGATGTTCTGAAAAATCTAAGTATATTATGTCCACTGGATCCCTTTAGTCTACATACTTGTTGACTCCTCCCTCAAAGAATGTTAGTAGATTGGTGAGGCATGATTTCCCCTTACAGTAACCACGATGACTCTTCCCCAACAAATTATGTTCATCTGTAAGTCTGACCGTTTTGTTCTTTAGCTACCTTTCAGTCATTTGGTACAGAAGATGATTTAAAGGATAGGTTACAAACTACAGTTAGTAGTTCTTTGACTTCACATTTGAGTTCTTTCAGGTCTCTTGGTTGAATGCCATCTTGTCCTGGTGACTTATTACTCTTTAGTTTATCAGTGTGTTCCACAACCTTACCTAAGGACCCCTCAATCTGGGACAATTCCTCTGATTGGTCAACTAAAAAGAATGGCTCAGGTTTGGGAATCTCCCTCCCGTGCTCAGCCATGAAGACTGATACAAAGAATTCACGTAATTTCTCTGCAATGGCCTTATCATCCTTGAGTAACCCTTTAGCATCTTCATCGCCCGGCGGCTGTTTAGCAGGCTTCCTTCTTCAGATGTACTCGCAGTTTTGTTTTGCTGTTACTTTTTGAGTCTTTGGCTAGCTGTTCTTCAAGCTCTTGTTTTGGCCTTTCTAATGATATTTTAAAACTTCATTGGCCTGAATTCATGCTCCTTTCTATTTTCCTCACTAGGGTTTAACTTTCACTTTTTAAATGATGCCTTTTTAGCTCACTGTCTCTCTTACTTTGCTGTTTAGCCATGGTGTTACATTTCTGGCTCACTTACTATAATTTTTAATTTCATTAACACATGGCATTTGTGGTCCCTGAATACCCATCCACACTGAATGCAGCATAAGAGACACTATCTGTCTATCTGAAGAATGGTAGAAATTAAAGGGCCAGATAGCCAGCTGGTGCTAGCAGAGTAACGTTAGAGGAATGCACCAGCCGGCAATCTGGCCCAACAAATGGAAACGTGAGCTGTGCTCAGGGCTGTCCCTGCGGGGGCAAAAGGCCTGGGGCAGCTGTTCCTCTCAGTGCCCCAGATGCTGGATACAGAGCAAGCCCCAACCTCAGGGCCTGCCTCCACCCCACCTCTGCTCCATCTCTGCTCTGCCCATTTTGCAAAGCCCCACTCCTGCTCATCCCCACCTCTCCTTTCCTGCCCCTGCTTCTCCCCTTGCCCAAAGGCCCCTCCCTTGAGCAACATGAGCAGGGGGCGCTGAGGTGAAGTGGCAGCAGGGGCCCCCCATCGCACACCCACAGCGGCGGGAGCTGGAGTGACCCTGGCAGCCTGCCCTGCCCGGCCGCCATTCCCCCCGCCCGTTGTGCGTGGCTTCCCTGCAGCAGCAGGAAGCAGAGCGACCCAGCCACACGGCACTTTGCTTCCCGCTGCCGCGGTGAAATGGAGCACAGCCGGCTGGGAGAGAGCAGCCGGCCACTGGATTGCTCCACTTTTGGCCACTGCGCTGAGGAGGGGTGGCCAAGCCCTGATGTGGCCCCCTGTCAGGCCTCTAGGTAAGCCTGTGGGCTGCTCTGGGCCCCTTCTGTAGGACAATTGAGGCCGCCACCGCAAGGCCCCCCAAAGTGCGAGGCGGGGGGCAGCTGTGCCCTGAACCATCCTATGGAGAGGCCAGCTCTGGCTGTGCTCATTGCAGAGTTAATTTTTGCTTTCAAATTCTACCTGTAAACTGGGCCTACACATTCCCAAGTCCTGTATTTCAGCAATTCCCCTTGTACGAGCAGCCACAGTGCTTCAGACACCCCTCCTCCCGAGGCAGAGTCTAACTGTGTGCAGGTACCGGAAGAGACGGAGGATTTGTCTACACTTAAAAATGTAAAACGTGGCCACGGCAGGAGCGCTGGGAGAGAGCTCTCCCAGCGCTCTATGTCAAGCACCTCCACGAGGTGAGCAGCTAACAGCGCTGCCTTGTTCACGCTGCCACTTTCCAGCGCTGTGACTTGCTGCGCTCAAGCGAGGGGGTGTTTTTTCACATCCCTGAGCCAGAAAGTTACAGTGCTGGAAAGTGCCAGTGTAGGTTTAGCCTAAGTAGCTGGAAAGCCCTTGTTAAAATATAGTTAAATATTAACTCCGCTGTGCAGCATTCCCTGGTCCCTGCCAAGAACTACACCTGCAGAAGAATGTGCGGCGTATGTCCATAAAATCCACCCCAGGCCTGTCACAGCACGCAGGCTGCATGCCCTCCGGCAGGTCCTCTCGAGTGAGATTCAGAACCCCAGAGGAGTCAGCTGAACAGATGCCGAGAGCTTTTGATTGAAAGTGGTTCCTGCAGGGACAGCTGTGAGCTTGGGCTGCTTTGCTTGTCTTATTCTCGTCTTCTTGATCTCATCTGCAAGAACAGCTGGAGAAGAAGAAGGGGAGGTGGCATTGCTAGAGGCCTGGAGGTGCAAAACAGCTGTGGATACAAGCAGTAATGAGAATAAAAACCTCATCTAATTAGATATTAAGTTAACAGCTATTGTTGATTCTTTTTCTCGGCAGAAGAGTTCGCAGCGCCTAGAATACGTGTTCATTTCCTGAGTGAGAGTCTGTTTGCTCAAAACTACTTTAATTTGTTTTATCTAATCAATCCTGTTACATATAGCAATGACCTATTTTCTAGTAGATCGCTCATTGTTTTGACTATACGTAGGCTGACTGTACTGAACAGGACAATTGAAACCGATAACACGCTAATTGTTTTTAGTCTGTAATAATTCATCGGAATTGCCTGCAAAACAAGCTGATGGTCTTCAGGGGTAAACACATTTGAAACAGGCTCTTCCAAGCTCTTTTACAATCTATTAACATAATAACATCCCATAAAACGAGCATTTTCATGATTCAAAGACATCATGATGTTGAACCATTAAGTACCTTTTATCTTCTGCTCAGATGCCAGCGCCTCTCTTGTGGGCAGCCATTTCCTACAGTTCTGTACAAGAGACCCAGCATGGCGAATACACTAGGATTCAGCTTCTCTTGCATCAAAAACGTTTTAAGCCCTGTGGGAATGTGAAAATCACAATACATTTTGCAACATGCAAAGCTATATGCCAATATGCACATAGTTTAATCAAATTAGATCGTGAAACCTTTAATTCCATCATTAGGAATTATTATTTCCTCTTCAAACCATATCATTAAATATCACATGAGGAATATATAATTTTTCCTTCCCTTATTTAGTAAAGTATCAAGGGTTACATTTGACAATGGTATTATGATACACATCTGTTTGTATTTAAATTAGAATGGTTTTAATGATGCCTCTAGAATTACAAAAGCAATTGGTTAACTAAACTAAGGGAATTCACTGCAAATGAGATCATTATGTTTACATAAGATCTATTTAATCCAAGAATTGTTGTATAATTAGTGACATTATGCAGACACAAATTAGATACGCTTACATGATTTACTCTTCTTTGGCATATCGTGAAATTACAAAGAACACTGATTAATCAGTCTTCATTGAATGTCCCATTTATTCTTTTGTAGCTAATGTCCACTGGCAATAACATACAGTTACTGGATTTTGAGAGATCCTAGCAAATTTAAAAGGAAACTATATTAAATATCAGAGGGGTAGCCGTGTTAGTCTGAATTTGCAAAAGCGGCAAGGGGGCCTGTGGCACCTTATAGACTAACCAAAGTGTTTGGAGCATAAGCTTTCGTGGGCAAAGACCCACTTCGTCAGATGCATGTGATGAAGTGGGTCTTTGCCCACGAAAGCTTATATTAAATAGATACTTAAATTATAGTATTTTGTTTGAAATTCATAAGTATCAAGAACTAATGCACTCTCTCTAAATGACAGGTAATCTACAATATATTTGAGAGCATTTGTCCATCTGTCAATCTGTCTGTTTGTTCAAGAACTTCTCCTAAATTATAAGAGCTACGACAACCAAATTCGGCATTCAGCTTCCTCTTATCATAACTGAAAAGCAAGGTACAGGATTGGTTACCTTGGGAGGGGCCTGGAATGGGATTGCTTCTTATAAAACCATACAGAAAAGAGACACAATCACCAGGCAAGTGAAAAGGGCTGGTTGGGGGGTGTCTGGAACTGCCCCAGTCCCCTGAGCCTCTCACCCCCAGGTGTCCTTTATGGAGGGCAGGGGGAGCTGAAGCCCACTATTATTACAGGAACATCTCTGGCTGTTCCCCTCCATGTGGGAGTGAGGCATCAAGTCCAGCCCCCTGCCCAAAGCAGGACCAACCCCAACTAAATCAG
>JANRFK010004440.1:46653103-46665095 GCA_030068395.1 Apalone spinifera | reverse complement strand
AAGAGTAGGTTAGATAAATGTCTATCAGGGATGGTCTAGATGGTGCTTGGTCCTACCCTGAGTGCAGGGGACTGGACTCGATGACCTCTTGAGGTCCCTTCCAGTCCTAGGATTCTGTGACCCTATGACAGACTTGTGGCTGAGCTCTGGTTAGGCTCACCTGGCTGCCAGGACGGCCTCTCCACCCTTCTCACGGAGGGATGGTCAGTCTTCGTTCACCCAGCTACTATGAGTTTCAGGCCCAGTTCAAGCTGTGAAGGAACCTTGTTCATCGTAGCCACCACGTTGGTCAGGAGGGGAGCAGAGCCAGGAGCCCGCACGGCTGACGCCTCGTACCCCGTGTTCTATCATGGCCAGCTGACAGTACAGCCACACCATCATCTCCTACTTCGAGTTTCTTCCCATGTCCACATTCGTCAGGTGATTCATAGGTGGGTGTTTTATCCCAGGCCTCCCTCTTCGAGCGATGAAGAGAACCTACCTGCACTAGATGTAAGGGAGCTCTCACCTTTCACCATGTGCATGCGCACATCCTGAAATGGAGCTCCCAGGGCGATTCACATCTCGCATAACTCTAGTCCCCATACAAGGCGAGTGACCTCGCTCTACCTCCCTGGTATTGCTCCTGAGAAAATAAGATTGTAAAAAACCTGCTAAGTCTCCCACTGTGGATTCTGCAAAGGTGAGGCTAGTTGATATGTGTCATTGTGTGCGTGGAGAAATGCCTCCGAAAAAACCTTGGCTGAGGCACACCACGAGTTATCCAGAATTAGTCGAATCTCCAGAAAAGTTTTGGGTTCAGCAAGGCCGAGATTTAAGCCAGTTCTTCCATTTATTCCAGCACTGGTTGTTCATTCTTAAGGGCAGAAATTTGTGCCCATCCCCCCAGTAGCAGCTGTACAAGGAGGGGCAGGGGTTTGTCAAGCCCGAAAAGGTGAACACTCATCCTTGGCTATCATGAATATTGGCAGGTTTATCTGTCTCCAGACTCTCTTTGGGAAAAGCCTCGCTGGTGGGACAGGTCAGACTGAAAAATAAACAGATAATCGGTGGTGCCTTGAGATATCAATAGGTAGATCCCAGAGCTCTTCCTAATATCACCCTCCTGCTTCTTTGTGTGAGGTGCTCAGACCAGAAAGCGTGTGCCATGCTGATGGGCGGGTTCAGAATTAATGTCCCATGACGATAATTGGGGCAGTTCATGCTCTTCTCCGTGCTGTTGTTTCAGCTCTCTACTAATTTAGGCAGGCAGCAGTGTGCACTTCGAGATTTGGCCCGCCTTTGAAGGTTATCTTTGTAGCCAGAAGGGCGCGTGACTAATTATCTTTAAAATTGATAGTGTACATTTTGAAGCACGGAAAACGAATGGGTCATTGACAAGTGTGAGCCTCCCGGGCCCGGCTCACGGGCACACGGAGGTTTCGGAAAATATAGTGTTTATGTAAGTAGGTGGTAAACACACAGTGACATCTTTCGTGTCAGTGGAACGCTTGTGACACTTGAATCATTGTGAGGCAACCCATGCAGGAAGTGCAGGCACGGGTCTCTGCCACAGTCGTATGCAAACGTGCCTCTCATGTAGTTATCATAGATGCTAATTATCTCTAAATTCCCTTGAATAGCCTGCACGGTCTTTACTGGAAAGGACTCCTCTTCTTACATAGGGATGTTTTTTTCATAATGAAATTTGTTTTTATTTCAGACTTCCAGGGCGGATGCTGCATTATCATGATGGGTCATAGCCGTTTGCATCCCTCACCTTGTTAATTAAGTGCATGCCATGATGTGAGTGATGCATCAGCTAGAGATGCTGTTAAAAGCACAGGCTTCAGAAAAATACAAGGGAAGAAAAAAGCGTCTTTCGGTAAAAGCAGCTTCTCAAATATTTAACTAAGGAAACGTTATTACTTTCTTCAGAGGGGGAGCCGGGTTAGTCTGTTTCCGCATAAAGCAACAAGAAGTCCAGTGGCACTTTGCAGACTAACAAATGTATTAGGGAATGAGAGCATTAGCTTTTGTGAGCTACAACTTACGTCAAGTTGCCATTCTCAGGCTAAAAATCTTCAAAACCAGACTGGAAACGGAATCTGCGGAGCTAGATTTCATATGCAAATTTGACACCCCAAACCAAGGTTTAAATAGACACATTGACTGATTGGGAAATTACCCATTGTAATGTGACAATCAGGTACTCTCACCTGCTCCTCAGGGTTGGAGATGAGCCATAGCCCCTCTGATTTAATTAGTGCTGATGTCACACTCCCATCTCTGTATCCTTTTTCTTTTCTTTTCTTTTCTTTTCTTTTTCAGCAGCTGATGAAGTGATTTGGAGCTCAGGAAAGCTTATGCCCGAATGCCCTCATAAACTCACATCTTTAATGTGCCACCAGATTCCTTGTTGTTATTACTTGCATGTACATCCGAGGGGCTGATCCTTGGCCCAGATAATCTTCATTCAGTGCAAAACCGAAGGAGCCAAAGATGACTTGAACCTGAAGTCGTTACTCAGGGAGGCTCAAAAAAATCGAGAAAGAGTCTATTCTATATAGGTTCTAGGGATGTAAAGCAATGAAAAAAAGTTAATCAAGATTGATCGCAGGATTAATTGTGCTTTTATACAATAACAGAATATCATTTATTTAAATATTGTGGGTGTTTTTCCATATTCTCAAATATATTGATGGCAGTCACAACACAGAATACCCAGTGTATAGTGCTCACTTAATGTTTGGTTTTGACCACAAATATTTGCACTGTAAAATAGTATTTTTCAATTCACCTAAAGAAAGTACTGTGGGGCAATCTCTTTCTCAGGAAAGTTGAATTTACAAATGTAGAATTCTGTATTTCTTTGGAGTGGTGGCTGACGCACGAAGGGGCTTATGAATGTTTAGCATAGCTGCCATGTAAATACCTCGCAAAGCTGGCTACAAAAATGCCATGCGAACATCTGTTCTTTGAGTGCTTGCTCATGTCCATCCAATCAGGTGTGTGCGCGCCGCGAGCATGGAGTTCCGGAGCCTTTTTCCCCTAGCCGTATCCATAGGGCCAGCAGTGGCGCCGGCAGATCGGTGCATATATATCCCTGCTGGCCCCTCACCCCGTCAGTTCCTTCTTACCGCCCGTGACGGTAGCTGGAGTGCTCTAGACAATCAGTCTACCCCTAGCTTTGTGTAATTAGTTACATTTCTGGTAGTTTTTAATTTCTAGTGTAAATAGTTTGGTTATGTTGGGCCCAGAAAAACAAGGCCTGGTCAACATTATGCTAAGGAAAGTTAAAAAAGGCTAATTTCATAGGCCTCTGAGTATTCTTGACCAGAACCAGGAATGTGGTTCAAACAGAGGCGCACCCACCCTATAAACCGCTGGCTTAGGTTATAAAAGTAAGATAAGTGATAAATTACATATTTGTACCTACTGTAAGTAGAACAGCTTGCTTTGGGAACTGGTCAGTAACTCCCTGTTTCTGTTCCCCTTCGCTAATCTTACCTCCTTATTTTTGCCCTTTTGTTTGTGCCCAACTCCCTTGTCCCCTCGTTCCTGGTACCTGTCTTTTGTGATTGATAAGAAAGTTGCTGATGCATTATGAAGCGCTTGTGGCCACAATGAATGGTTGGCCGAGATATGCATAGATACTAAAAGTTTTAGAAAGGGGGGTGAGTTGCTTGGGGGAAGAGCTTATGACGCGACAGAACTGCCTTTATAAGCCTACCTGTTACTAAAATCGCGGCTGGTTCTCTTGGGAGACGGGCCGCTGTCTATTGTTGTGTGCACTCTTCAATAAAGAGCTTGTGACTGGACTTTGCTGGTGTTGCCTGTCTCTTTGCGGTCAGACAACGAACCGAGCCGTCTGGGCTAGAGTCCCTGACAGCTACAAGTTGGTGATAAGGGGGCCTGTTACCCCTACTCCTCTTCCCGGCCGGGGAGGGGATGCCAGAGCCCCACGGCTTTAAGCAGTGTGCATCCTGCCTGAAGCCTATGCCTGTTGGCAACCCCCATGACTCCTGCCTAAGGTGCTTGGGGGAGACACACTCCATGCAGATTTGTAAAATCTGTAGGGGGTTCAAGCCTAGGACCAGGAGAGAAAGAGACGCCAGACTGAAGAGGCTCCTCATGGAGTCTTCTCTGCAGCCACTGGCACCGGAGGGGCCTCAGTCCCAGAGGGCGCTCCGGCGAAGCATAAGACCAAGGCTTCGCGGCACCGATCCCACTCCCCGGTGCAGAGGAGACCGAAGGACACCAGAGGCAGATCCCCAGAAAGAAGGGGCCAGAAAGTGCGCCCTAAGGAGGGGCATTCAGCAGCGAGGACTCCTAGGGAGCCATGTAAAGAGTTGGGCCATACTCGCTCTCCCTTGAGGGGAGAAGCTGAAGGACCACTCCAAGAACTGAGACCTTCGACCCTGGAAACTTTTGATGTGGCTCGGGACCTTATAGCAATGACCGCTCGGGAGCCGCTGCAGCCCACAGTACTGGACCTGCGACGCCTCACTGGTACTGTTACCGGTTGCCCTGACCGGGCATTGGGGACCTTATATTATGGTGCCGACCTTGATCGTGGTACTTTCCCAGTTCCTGGTACCGCCACCACCTGTGTGACTTGGGACTCCCACCCCCTGGATTCCAGAACATTTCTCGGCACCGGCTGCACCGCTTACGCCGGCACCGTACCCCGTATCGTACTCGGTACTGTACCCAGCGCTGACAGTGGCACCAGTAGCAACGAGGGCACCAGCAGCGGCACCGACCCCCATGCTCTTGACGATTCCCACACCCATAGCGACCCCAGCACCGAGTCATGCACCATCCCCGGTACCGCCGGTGCTGGTTCCCTCACTACTGACACAGCCATCGATGTTGCCATTATCCACCATGTGGTCAGCGTTGGGAGAAGCTAATGTACCACCCCATCTGGCACCAATGGCTCCGAGCGTGCAAGCTACGGTACCCACATATGGGATGCTGGCACAGACCATATTGCCTCCTGCACCACCCATGACATCTTGTGGGAAACCGAGGGCGATGGCTCGCCGCCAGAGAGAGCAGAGGTCTGCCCTACCATGGTCTGCCGCGGATTACTCATCCGAGTCAGAAGTGGAGTCCTTAGGATCGGGCACGGCTTCCTACAGGTCAAGGTCCAGACACCGCTCACGGTCCCATCCCGGAACCTCGCAAGAGACAGGGCCTCAAATGTATGCTTGGCCACCGCAACAATGGCCCTTCTGGACTTCTTGGGAGTACCATCACGCCCAGGGCCCACCCCTGATGGCATCGGTGTCGGGACCCTCGAGGCGAGGATCCCCTCCATCAGCAACATTGCTTCATTGTGCCCCAGCATCGGAAGTGGAAAAGTCGACAACAGCGTCGACTTCTAGACCAACTGGAGCAGGTGACACGAGTGCCCTTGGGGTTGCCCACCAGTCCACCATACAGGAGCCAGCTTCTGTAAAGGCAAGCCACCGTGATGACAAGTCAATGGGGGTTGACCCCATCTTGAGGGACTCGTCATCATCGTCCCCTGATGAGGCCCTCGGAGATCCAGCCCCCTCGCTCCCAGTGATGGATGCGAGAGCACATCAGGAGCTGTTGAGGAGGCTGGCTATGAACCTGGCAGTGACGGTAGAGGAAGTCCAACAAGACACAGATCCAATGGTGGACACCCTTCCCCCCAGCACCTCGGGGAGGGTGGCGCTGCCTCTTAACAGGACAGTAGAGAAAATGTCAAAGACATTGTGGTTGACTCCTGCCTCCATTCCCCCCACACAGAAAGGAGTGGAGAGATGTTATTTTGTTCCCCTAATGGGCCATGAATACCTTTTTTCACAACCTCCCCCGGGTTCTATACTGGTCCAAGCAGCAGGACAGAGGGAGTGCCAGGCCCCACCGGGTCCTACTCCCAAGGCAAAGGATCCCAAGAGGTTGAACCGGTTGGGCAGGAAAACCTATGCCACTGGAGGACTGCAACTGCGTATTGTGAGCCAGCAGGCCATGCTGGGGCGGTACAATTTTAATACGTGGTCGGCCATGGACAAATTCAAGGAATGCCTTCCACAGGAGTCCCACCAGGAGTTTGCGGCCCTGACCGAGGAAGGCAAAACGGTGGCCTGTACAACCTTACAGGCGGCCCTCGATTCCGCAGACTCAGCGGCCGGGACAATGGCTATGGCCATTGTAATGAGGAGAAACGTGTGGTTTCAGGTGTCGGGCGTTCCCCCGCAGTGCAAACCACATCGCAAGACCTCCCTTTCGAAAGTGCAGGACTTTTCTCCGAACAAACGGACTCTAAGCTGCACAGCCTGAAGGAGTCGAGAGTGACCCTAAAGTCCCTGGGGATTCATATGCCTGGGCCCTTAAGGAGACCACTAAACCCTAGACCGGCTTCAAGGCTTGAGTGGATTTCAGGCTCTAAAGTTTTACACAGGTTTGGTTTTGACTGCAGTTCTGTAAGAAAAACCGATCAACATTTGTAAATTTCATTTTCATGATGAAGAGATTGCTCTACAGTCCCTGCGGGAGGTGAATTGAAAAGTTTTATGGTTTTTGTTTATCATATTTACCTTGCAAATATTTGTAATAAAAATAATACAAAGTGAGCACCGTACACTTGGTATTGTGTTATAATTGAAATCAGTATATTTGAAAATGTAGACAAACATCCACATTTCATTGGGTATTCTATTGTTTAACACTGCAATTAAAACCGTGATGAATCACAATTAACTTTTTAAAATTAATCATGTGAGTTAACTGTGATTAATCGGCAGCCTTAATAGGTTCTTATACCACAGGCATGTCTATAGTATATTAGCTCCTTCCCATAAGGCATCTAGCCACGTGACTAACATTTGTCCTGTGACGTTTGTTCTCTCCTCCTGTGCTCAGGAGAAGCAACATGTGCAGGGGAACATCTGAGAGGGTTTTTGCTTGTTTTCAATAAATACTTGTTGCTCTGTGTTAAAGAAGACACAAAAAAGGTGCCTCACATTTGGAGTGGGAGATGGTCCTTAGATCTTAGGAGTGCAGAATGGGCTCTCCTGGGAGAGAGAAGTTCTGGAGAAAGCTCTGTCTCCGTCACAAATGAGTTTTCCTCTACCTGGGGAGAGTTCCACGGTGCTGGAGGAGTGTCCTTGTTGGTCATCCTTGAGTAGTAGATAATCCGTAAGGCATAATGGGGCCCAGGCCCTGGAGTGCATTCGGGATAAAGGCTGAGACCTTGAACTTGTTCAGAAACTCTGTGGGATCCAGCAGGGGGCAGGTGAGGGGTGCGCACAACAGCCTGTGTTGTTGGGACGGTGCACCACAGTGTTTTGTCGTAGTTGGTGTGTCCTGAGTGCTGCCGGATTGCAGCCCAAGGGTATTGCATCGCTGCAATCCGGTCGAGAGGTATGGAAGGGTTACCGATGGTGGCCAGGTCATCATCTCTCAGGTGGGGACGGGGTCTCCGAGCTGAGCAGAGACGGCAGGGCGCATTTCGCACAGCTGCTGCAGCGTGCGAGCTCGGCAGCGGCAAGGGACCCAAGAGTACCCCAACCCATGGAGGAGGTGCAGTGTTACACCCTGGTTCCTACGCGGGTCGTCCTGCTTCCAGACGGGCCCTGCTGCACCGTGGCTCCCGAGTGCACGACTGTTATGAGCCGGGCTGGGAAGGTGGAATGCTGCAGTGAAAGTCGTCAGGCCATTTCCCAAGCAGCCCGCTGCAGTCTCTACGGCCGGGGGCCTACCATCCTTCCCTTTGGTTTGCTCTCCGAGGAGAGACTCTTGTCATGCTGCCAGCTACGGCGCATTTGTATCCCTGTTGCTTCCATGTCAACGCGGGAGGTAATAGTGTAATCGATCTACCAATTCACCGATAAGCAAAAGCTTCTCTCTCAATGCTATAGACTACAGGCGTCTCCCCCCCTGCTACCAGCAGCCTGGCTCAGTTCCAGCTCGCACCAGGTCTGGGAGCTCAGACCCCCCCTAGACCATGGCTGCTGCCACCCTCTGTATCAGAGGCAGCAGTGGGGGACAACAGGCAGCTGGTCTGCGAGGACAGCGGGTTTTTAAAATGGCTCCTCTTGCAGAGCAAGTCCCACTTGGCACCCTGCGCTGCTCCCTCTGGTTTTGAAACTGACTTTCCTCGCAGACCAGCTCCTGCCTGGCACCCCACACGGCTGCCTCTGATACTGAGCCAGCAGTGTGGTGTGTTAGGGGGCTACTTGGGAGTGGGGCCAGGAGTGTATTCATTGTCTGCTGGCCCTGCCCCCGGGGACTATGGAATAGTCGACTAACCGATATGAATCCATGAGGTTACCTGCCGATTCAGTTAAGTGATAGTCAACATCCCTAATGTTAACCAGAAATCAGAAAGTGTTTGTTTTTCTGTGTATGAATAGAGCCTTTGTGAGCTGGCGTGCTGGGGAAATTCACGTCGGAAGGATTCTCTAGTTTGGAAATTCTCTAAATCATAGAACCCCAGGGCGGGCAGAGACCTCAGGAATCATTGGGTCCAGCCCCTGCCCAAAGCAGGGCCAATCCAACTAAATCAACCCAGCCAGGGCTCTGTCAAGCTGGGATTTAAACACCTCTAGGGATGGAGATTCCACCCCTCCCTAGGAAACCCAGCCCAGGGCTTCCCCACCCGCCTAGGGAAATAATTTTTCCTAATCTCCAACCTAGACCTCGCCCACTGCAACTTAAGCCCATTGCTCCTTGTTCTGTCATCTGCCCCCACTGAGAACAGCCTCTCTCCAGCCTCTTTGGCACCTCCCTTCAGGGAGTTGAAGTCTGCTGTCAATTCCCCCCTCACTCTTCGCTTCTGCAGACTGAAAAAGCCCAAATCCCTCAGCCTCTCCTTGTAGGTCATGTGCTCCAGCCCCCTCACTAATGCGTCCTCATCCTTTCTGTCATGGGGACCCAGAACTGGAGGCAGTTCTCCAGTGCATCCAAAAAGTAGCTTTTCTTTTGTGTTGCAGTGATGCCTAGATGCTGCAGCTGGGCCCCCATTCTGCTAGGTCCTGTGTTCCTCCTGATGGATTGAACCAACTCCATAGCACGATGTGCTAGCCTGCGTAGCCCACTCAGGTGGCAGAATGGTTAATGTGGGCTCAGGGAGGCTGACAGGCAAAGTGGAGGGTCTGGCTGCACGCTCCCGGAAGGGCGGGGCTGGAACTAGACTTCCCCTACTAGCATAAGAACGGCCGTACCGGGTCAGACCAAAGGTCCATCTAGCCCGGTATCCTGTCTGCCGACAGTGGCCAGCACCAGGTGCCCCAGAGGGGGTGGACCGAAGACAATGATCAAGCGATTTGTCTCTTGCCATCCCTCTCCAGCCTCTGACAAACAGAGGCCAAGGACACCATTTCATCCCCTGGCTAATAGCCTTTTATGGACCTAACCTCCATGAAATTATCTAGCTTCTCTTTAAACTCTGTTATAGTCCTAGCCTTCACAGCCTCCTCTGGCAAGGAGTTCCACAGGTTGACTACACGCTGTGTGAAGAAGAACTTTCTTTTATTAGTTTTAAACCTGCTACCCATTAACTTCATTTGATGTCCTCTAGTTCTTCTAATAAATAACTTTTCTTTATTTAGCCATTCAGCACTGCCTGGGGTTCTGTCAGCTATTTAAAGGGCTCAGGGTCACGGCCACAGTCGCAGTAGCCTCGGTGGCGGTTGGGGCCCTTTTGAATCTCTGGGCCATTGCCCCCCTCCCATTGACAGGCCTGTGTGGGCCTGAAAAACGAATTAATCCACCTACCTGCATCGAAGGGTGGGCCAGACCGACTTAAAGGTAAAGCCGGGCCGGGTGGTTTTGTACAGAGAGGAGGCACCAAGCAGATTAAGCTGTGGGGATCAAGGGTGAGTTCTCTGTAGTCCCGCTCTTGCCATGAGACTGGAGAGGTGGGGAGGGCTCCGTCAGGTAATCTAGATGTGGACATAGGAGCGGGGGCTAGCGGTGCTGCCCCACCCCCTGGCGGGAAGGAGTAACAACCCATTCACCGGGTTTCTGCCTTCAGCATCCGCACTGTGAAATGGTTCCCGCATCTCGAACAACGTTTGCTGGTATGAACGAGGGGGGCCTCAGTGCTGGGGCACTGAATCCAGGCCTTCATGCTGCTGAGCCTGGCTGAGTGGCTCCGAAGATCTCCTCAGAGCTTTGTTTTGCTTTTCTCGTTTTGGGTCTAGTTGGGAAACGTATCACGATCAGGTCTCCCTTGGCTTTCGAAGGCACTGAAATGTGGCTGTTGATTAGAATTCGAGGGCAGCGCCAGCTTCAGGGAGGAGAGGGATTTGAACGCGTTTCGCCATGACGGATATCCCTCTGGGGACAGAGCTGCCCTGAGAACCATGGAGGCTGAAGATTTTAACCTTGGGTTTGAATTTCTCCAACTACAAGGGTTTGTCTGGAGTCGGAGTGCGTATCCGTGACCTCGTTTTTGGAAAGTGGACAGTAACATCACTTTAGGTTGTGTGCTCATCGTGCAGAACGATGCTTCAGATGATAGCTCCCAGGCCACTTTGAGATGATATTTATTAGAGACGAATGGAATTTTGCTGAGACGTTAGAATAATGGAAAAGGACTCGCAAACACACCCTCACACAAACAATAACCAGGTCCCTGGAATGAGCTTGAAGAATGGGGCTGAAATTCTCCTCCTCTGTCACATTCTCTGCACGAGCGTGAACTCTTGATGCTTGTTTGATTGCAACGTATTTATGGCATGGAATGACACTCGCAGTTGCTCAAGCAGGCGGGCGTTTTGTGTAACGTCGCTGTTTGATGGGAATAACTTCCCATACAAATCGCCAGGGGAGGAATTCATTCTGAAATGGTTACACGTGCCAGTGGGCCTGCTTTCAGGGGGGACCAGGAGGTTGCGAACACCCACCACCACCCTTCCTCCCAAATAAAGGCATTGCTGCCTGGTGGGGGCAGGATTCTCCTCATGGAAAAACTGGGACTGTCCCAAGCGGCCTTTTGGGGAAGGACGAGGAACATGCCTTGAACCTGCAGACAAAGGAGAGATAGCGGCTCCGTTAAAATCAGTGAGAGTTTGAACATTGGCTTCATGGAGGCCAGGAATTCCCCCGCAGCCGGAAGGAAAACTACCCTGGGTTTGACCAGGGAGCATGTTTGAGGCAGTGGTGTGGGAACATTTTTTCCAGGGTGGGTGCTGAAAGTCTCCCTTCCCCTTACTCGTGTCCATGCCCCCTGCGCCTTGTGAATGAGGACCAGGAGTGGGTCTCTGGCTCTGGGGGGCATAGACAGGGCATATGGACCTAAGGCTGGGACCTTGCATGTGGAGCCAGTAATGGAGCCATAGGTGGGATCCCGGCTGCTGTGGCCCTTTCATGTGGGACTAGTAAAGGGCCCACAGCAGCCGGGATCCCACCTATGGACTCCATGTGGACCTGGGTGTGGAGCAGGTGGTGGCCAGGAGCTGAGCTCCCCAGCACAGAGCCAGGAGTAGAGCCTCGGGTGTGAGGCTGGTGCAGCCAGGACCCCACATACAGGGCCAGGACCAGAGCTCCGGCTGTGGGGTCAGCAATGCTGCGGCAGCCGGGGCCCAACACAAAACCTGGGGGTGCTACCCCTCACTCCCATGACTGAGTCTCGTGCAGGACGGCGGTGCCGTTGGCCGTTTGGGCTGTGCGGAGCCCTGGGCTCACAGCGCCTCGCTGACAGGAGTGTGCAGTGACCTTCAGAGAGTGGGGACTTGCAGCCGAGGCCCTTGAGCGGGTGGGTGCTGAGCGCTTGGCGGGGCCGGGGCTGGCAAAAGGCTGCCTGCTGCAGCGAGATGTGCTAACACACTGCCAGGCCCCTGGCTCAGGGCGGAGATACTGATTTACTCCTGTCAGAGGCACGGCCACACCAGCAGGAGCAAATTAAGCCCCTGGGGACCAGCCTACTCACCGGTTGATCTACACCCCGCTCTGAGCTCATTGCGTTCCAGTCCCCCCACACGCAGAAGAGCGTGGGGACGGGAGAGGGAGCTGATGTGAAGGGCTGGGG
>JANRFK010004440.1:46621336-46633450 GCA_030068395.1 Apalone spinifera | reverse complement strand
AATCTACATCTCTCTGTCGACAGAGAGGTGTAGTCTAGACACAGCCTCAGTGACTTACGAGTTCATAGACTCATGGCCTAAAACAGGCAAACATATTTGGTTTGATTATAGCTTGAATCATCCTTTGCAGTCATTAAAATAAAAAAGCGCTGGTCCTGTAAATTGGCTGGCTCGGACACTCTGGGCAGTAAAGGAACCCTCACAAATGCAATTACATGGTTATTTTGACAGCAACTTCAGTGGCCTTGCTGTAGGTATTACATTGGGTTGGCCAGAGGGCATGCAGAGAGATGAAGCTCCCGCGGTTGTGTGCGTGGGCATGAAATAATCAGGGAGAATCACAGAAGAATAGCAGCATTAAGGGGTGAAGCTGGCATGAAGGGCTATCATCTCCTTTAGTTTTATTCTGGTTTTGATCTATTGTGTCTTAAATTTGAAATACAAACAAGGAGCGTAGTTTTGGGAGGAAAATTCAAAACTAGATGGTGTAGCTGGAGCAGAGAGGTGAGGAGGGTTGTGGTAAATGGACACCATGCTGCATCCGAAACTGAGGGTTAACATTTAAGAGGCATGAAGCTCTCTCCCTAAAGAGCCGTTGGCTTCCATTTTCTGTTTGGATGCAGAGGGGCGGAGATATTTTGAATCCTTATTAGCAGGTTGTGGGATTCCAAAACCAAAAGGGATCATGTGACCATCTACTCCAGGGATGGTCTATTATTTGTTTGTCAGGGTCCAGATTTCTTGGTTAAATTGTAGTCAAGGTCTAGGCCCCAGAGACAATAATAAAAATGTAATAACAATACTGATAATAGTAAGTAAATAAAAATATTTTGGGGTCCGTTCAAAAGCATCTGGTGGTCTGGGTTGGTCCCTGATTCATCTATTGACTAACCCATATCTACTCTGACCGCCTCTATAATGCAGAACTGCAACAGGGCTAGGCCCTAAGGCCAAGAGGGACTCAGAGAAATCCACCTGGCAGACTAGAGTGGCTGTGGTGAAACCAGCCAATCAGGGGCCAGGAATGCCTACTAAAGGAGCTTCAGGACTAGAGGCAGCTCAGTCACCGCTCAGACCTGGAAGGGAGAAGGTCGGGGTGGCTGGCTGGCTGGCAGAACCAGGGTCAGCCCCAGATTGGAGAGCAGTTGAGAGATGAATGGACTTGCAGGTAGCCCTGAGTTAAGGACCAAAGAGTTGTTTCCAGGAGGGGAAGCCCTAGAGACACTACTCTTGTTCACACTGAGGCAATAAACTGAGAGAACAGCATCAAGCGGAGAGACACTCTACAGTGGCCACCGGGATGGGTGTACCCCAGAAGGCATTTGTGGTCATACAGCGTGTGACTCGGCTGGAGGGCTGAGTAGCTGCAAGGCTTTTAAGACAGAGCACAGGATCCCACCTGCAGCCAAATGGGGGTGCTTGCTTGAGGTGAGTGCTGACCCCATTGCAAGGACATAGAACATCCCCAAAATAATTCCTAGAGTGTATTTTTTTTAAATGAATTTTTGACTTTAAAAATTGTCAGAAAGGACACCTGGGAATTGCTCCAATGGCTAACTACAGTCGCTCTCAAAAATTCATACTGGATTTCTAGTCTATTTGTCTTGCTTCAGCTTCCAGCTATTGGAGCGTTTTAGACCTGTCTCTGCCAGATTGGAAAATCCAGGATTAAATAATTGTTCCCCATGTAGGTACTTATAAATTGTAATCAACTCCTCCCTTATTGTTCTCATTTGACTCAAGGAGCTCAATCCACATGGTGTAGTCTCATAAGACGTGTTTTCTAACCCTTTAATCATTTCTGTGGCTCTTCTCTCACCCCTCTCCAATTTATTCACCTCCTTCTTGAATTGTGGGCTCCAGAACTGGACACAGGATTCCAGCAATGGTCACACCACGGCCAAATATACCAGTAGAAACTTCTCTGCTCCTATTTGAGATTCCTCAGCTTATGTATCCCAGGATAGCATTAGCTCTTTTGGCCACAGCATCGCATTGGGAGCTCACGTTCAGTGGCTTCTCCATGACCCCCAAACTTCTTCAGAGTTGCTCCATCCCAGGGAAGAATCGCACATCGCGTAAGCATGGGTGACATTCTTTGTTCCTAGCTGAGCAGCATTTCCACGGAGAAATGCAAAACCCCACCTCCTCATTGCAGATTGATTGTGCAACTGTTACACAGATTAGTGAGCATTTATGAGTGCAACTTTTTGGTGTAATTTTTTGCACAGCTGAGCCCACCAATCCTGAACAGGGAGTGACGGGAGCACAGGATGCTGTCTGTGGGATCAGGACTGAAGACAGATCATTGTCCTATACGTTCTGACTCTGACTGAGAAAAACATTCGTTATTTTGGTGGGTTGGACTGAAGAGCTGTAAAGGGGCAGGACTTATTCGGTTGTACGTGAAAAACCAATCCATAAAGTGAGGTTGTACCCCCAGTTTGAGGGCGTTTTTCTGTCTGGATGTAGCATGGTACTTTTTGGACACCACATCCAATCAATCCCAATGCTTCAGGGCATGTTCTAGGCCTCACGGAACAGAACCCTATAGATTCTAGTGAAAACTGGAAAAGCCATTAGCTCATAAAACCTCGCTCCTCACACTGCCTGGTAAGACCTCCTTAACTGTAGGACCCCCCTGCCGGCAAAGAGGAAAGGGGAGGAGGCTTCCTACCTTCTTGCCTCTCTTAGCGTCCTCCTTCCCAATGCTTGCTCTCACTGGGTGCCCTCTCCATCTGGGGAGAAGGCAGGTATTTCGGGGCACACGCAGAGCCCCAGACATGGGGCGGAAGAGAATGTGAGGGCACACAAAGCCCCTTGTAGGGGGACAGGGAAGTGGAAGAAAACAGAGTCCTTGATAGTGTGACCAGATGTCCTGATATTGGGAGGCTTTGTCTTCTAGAGAATCCTATTACCCCCTGACTTGGATTGTCCACACTTGTCCTCTGGCCACCGTAGTCCCAGACATGAGGAAATCACACTGAGTCCCTAGTGTGTGTGTGTGTGGGTGGGTGGTTGAATGGGGGAACGAGATGCTGACATTAGGGAAGAATGGTAGTGGGGGGAGAGATACTCATCAGCTTTCATCTGGTCTGTGATTGATGGCTGTCCCTACCAGGATAGAACAAGAAGCAATGGGCTTAAACTGCAACAAGGGAAGTTTAGGTTGGACATTAGGAAAAAGTTCCTAACTGTCAGGGTAGTTAAACACTGGAATAAATTGCCCAGGGAGGTTGTGGAATCTCCATCTCTGGAGATATTTAAGAGTAGGTTAGATAAATGTCTATCAGGGATGGTCTAGACAGTATTTGGTCCTGCCATGGGGGGAGGAGACTGGACTCGATGACCTCTCGAGGTCCCTTCCAGTCGTAGTATTCTATGATTTACATGGAGCTTTTCTCACCCCCCTTTTTCTCGTCACTCTCCCAGTCAAGTTTATTCCCAACCCAGTCTCCTTCTCTGTCTCTTTTCCTTTCGGCCAGCCGGGATGGGCCTCTTTCACTAAGCTCCTGACGAGTGTCTGTCATTCTCAACTCTTCTGTTCTAGAGGGGAGTGCCTGGCTCAACAGCCAAGCCCAAATCTCTGTGCCTCAGGGTCGCCAAGCTAAGATTCTCCTCTGCCACATAGCTTCTCAGATATATGGTCTTTAAACCCCCAAAGAAGTTGGGTAGCAGCCGATCTCAGCAATGAAGACCAGTAAATCAGCCACCCCTTCGTACCCAGAGCCCTGCGGCTAGCTGCCACCTTGCAGAGTCGGTTGTCACAATGGATACGGTATGCACCTTTTTTTGGGAGCAGTCACCGTTTTTCTCCGGCACAGCCCCCAGCTGGCCCTGGGAACACTCGTGTGGTGGTGGATGGAAGCCTGCTTGGGACATGTCCTCCCCCCCCCCCTTTTTTTCTTACTCAACAAGTTTTCCCTGGGCCCGTTTTTTTTTGTTTTTTTTGCTCGACAAAACCATTGGAACCCTTGTACCGGCACCTTTTTTACAAAAAAAGCACTGACACAGAATAATCGTACAAGTGTCTTTACAGCACCCACACCAGCAACATCCTGCCTTCTCTTCCCTTCTCTTCCAGCAGGGAGAAGCCAGTCAGACCTCAGAGGAATTGTGAGTCCTAGCATGACTACGAGGTTGCAGAGTTCTACACGCGGAAGCAGATAGAATCACACACAGCTTTGATTTTTGGTCTGTAACTCAGTGCCAGGATCACCCGCCAAAGCCAGCAAGGAGCCTAGAGACACATGGAGGGATGAGGAGAACCTCTCTTGTGACGCACCTTGTCCCTGAATTGTCCATGAAGGAGCTCGCCCAAGTAATTAGATAGCAGGTAACATCAGTGAGGAGGAAATTCCAAATAAATGTAAGACATCAGGGACCGGGTCCAAAGCCATGGAAGTCTCTGTATTGACTGCAGTGGGCTTTGAAGCAGGCCTGAACTGCTGATCAAATCCCACATTTCCAGATTCAGGGACGTGTCTATTCAAGGACTTAACTTATGTAGACACTCTGCTGTGGTGAGGATTGGAAATACAGATTCCCAGCCAACACTGCGAAACCAGCAGCTAGCTCTAGTATGCTATACTTTCCAAAGTCGTATGGACTGTGGATTTATTTTATTTGCTTTTTTAATATGTGATGTGCCGTAATAGCTTCTAACCTATTTATGAGGTTGGTTTGCTTGGGTATTGGTAGGACCAGCCTATCTAACTATACTTTCTGCTCTTAGAAAACACTGAAAATGAGGGCCGGCACTGGGTTCTTTGATTTTTAAATGGTTGCGGTGTTGAGTATAACACTTCAACTAGGTCAACTGCACCTTGTGTTTCCTTACAAGCAGTAAATTGTCAGTCTCCCGTGTATTCCTGTGCAAGGGTACGCCGATAGGCCGCACAGAGTATAAATATGTATACTATCTGTGGAGGAGGAAAATATTGTTGGAGCATCTGTCAGACGAAAAATAGGGGCTAATTTTTTTTTATTGTGAGTGATCACAACTAACTGCTCTCTGCCATCTTTGGAGACGCAGTTCACACACAGACCAGCCCTGTGGCTGCAGGGAGAGTGAATACCAATTGAGCATTACATGGTACCATTTATAAAGTGAGAGAAATCATTCTGTCAGAGAAGATATAGGTATCCAAATTAAGCAAGTGTCAAAATTATATGGGCTCTCCAGCAGCAAGTGACTCTCGAGAACAGACTGGGGATAGGGGTTGTAAGAGCAGATCACAGTAGGCTGTAATTTAATTCTGACAGCAGGTAACTAGTGGCAGTCACCAGACTAGCAGAAATGATTTCTCACCCTCCTCCCCTCAACTTTTTTGCAGTGAACAGAAAATTGCACTGCACAGAATTCCTACCGAGGCAGCTACCAACTAGAGTGAGTGTCTAGGATGGAACATCGAACCCTCAGAAATCAGAAGAAATTTCTAGCCCGAGGCATAGTAGTAGAATTAGCTTATTTCAAAGTGGCCAAGTGGCTGAGGTAATATCTTTTAATGCCGGGGTCAGTGACCTTTTCAAGCCAAAGAGCCAAACTACATTAAAATTCAGAACAAGTGGTCAACAAAGAGCCGTATACGTGTGCTCATTTTCTGACTGAAATTATACGACTGAATATTAGTAATAATTGACGTAAGAATTAATAATAGCCTAAATGAAACATTGTACTCACAGACTTTATGTAATTGGACTTCTACAGCTGCATCTTTTCACACATTTTTTTAAAGTTTACATCAGAGCTGGTCAAATCCAGGTTCATGCATGCACCCAAGCTACATGAGTAATGACTAGTATCAGAGGGGTAGAGAATAATGACATGAGTAATGACATGTTTTTAAAATTTTGAATTTTTCATTTTAATGTATAAAGTTGCCTGTATTTGGGGGATGAGCCGTATTTGATTCCATACTGAGCCAGATTTAGCTCGAGAGCCAGAGGTTGCAAACCCCTCTGTTAATGGATTCACTTCCGTTGTTGAAAGAGACAAGCTTTCGAGTGACAGAGTCTTCCTCAGGCTTTGGGAGGCTTTTCAGTGTCATAGCTAAGTACAAGGTGAAACAGATTGTCACACATGAGGAGTTAACCCATGTGGCAAGAAACCATTCAAGATGAAGTGGGCAACCACATGGCCAAGGCAGGTTTATGGGTTACAGATTGTTGTCTTGAGACATAAAACCAGTGTCTCTGAGGGTGTGTCTAGACTACAGGGTTTTGTTGACAAAAGTGGACTTTTGTCGACAAAACTATACTTGCGTCTACACTGCCGCCGAGTTCCGTTGACATAACGTCGACAGAACTTGGCAGTTTTGTTGATGGTGGTAAACCTCATTCTACGAGGAATAACGCCTTTTGTTGACAGAGTTCTTTTGACCGAAGGCGTTATTGCATCTCCACTGTCCTTTGCGTCTACACTCTCATGTCAACAAAGCGGCTTGCTTTGTCGACAGAACTGGCTGTAGTCTAGACGCTCTTTGTCGACCGAAGCTTTGTCGATAGTATCTGTCGACAAAGCCTCTGTCGACAAAAGCCTGTATTCTAGACGTACCCTGAGTGCATGGTTTTCAGTGTCTAATAGAGTTATGGTTTTAAATAGCCAGGCCTGTCTTTTGAAAGTATTGTGCAGGTCTCCTTTGAGGACAAGGACTGAGCGGTCACATCTGGAGTGAACATTGTGTGGGAAGTGTGTAGTGATTGTCTGGTTTCACCCATGTACTTGTCGGGGGTACTTAGTGCCCGGGATGAGGCACACCATGTGTTGAGAGCCATCTAGACTCCTGGATCTGGAATGGTGGAGGGTAGTGATCCTTGAAACAGTGGCGATATGTTTGTAGCTTGTATGTTTGTTATGCTGTGTCTGGAGCTGCTTTGGGCGGATGGACCCTGGTTTGTGGGGAGCTTTCAAAGTAGCAGCCATGCTAAGACAGACTCTTGTGCATTGTGTATGTATTTGATGTGATAACTCAAAATAGCATCCAGAAAGACTTCGATATGCTGGGCACTGGACAATTGTAAGATACAGCCCTTGCCCTGAATGGCCTACAGTTTCCGTATGTAAGACTGACTAAGGGCATGAAAAGAAACCAAGGCACCATGGGGAGAAAGCACTGGCCCATGATGCCACAGCAGGTCAGCGGTAGAGTTAGAAATAGAACTTGTGTCTCTTGATTCTCAGGTCAGTGCCTATCTAACCCTCCTTCCCGCAAACATACCAGGGAGTGACAGAGAGTCCTCCTGCTTCCCGTAAAACCCCAAGGAGGGGCACTGATCCAGAACCTGATCCTGTGCCCAGTACAAGTCAGTGGAAAGACTTCCCATTCCACCTGGTTCTGGGTCAGACTCAGCATGCAGCAGAAATAGTGAGAGCACTTTTTCTGGGGAGTTTTGCAGTAATGGCACATGGGCCGCTGATGAAACCTATTGTTTAATCAAGAGCCTGCTTCTGCAAGCCCTCAATTTAAGCTCACCGCACTGTGCTCTGTACCCACTGATGTTCACAGAGCTGGCTCCACATTTGTTATTGTAGCCGACTGTCAATAATGCTGTTTGCTGTTTTACCCCCAGAATCCCGAAGCCCTTAACTGGACTTTAAAGTGCGGCTAACCAACAATTTTCCATCAAAACTCCCTTTTGGCTTTTGGTTTACAAAGAAAGAATGTTGTGGGAAGGGTTTGCTGTGTTTGAAAAATATGCCATTGAGAAACCGTAACTCGTCTGGGGTTTGGCCAAAAACCTCTGCCTCCTTTTTTGTTGTTGGTTGGTGATTTTTGGGGGGATGTTGAGGAACAAACAATTTTCTGCTGCCAACTTTGACAAAACATTTTTAAACTTCTTGCAAAGTTTTCCATTAAACCACCCTTTCCATGTTTTCTGGCCAGTTGTACTGTGTTCCTCATGCAAATGTATGAATCTACCTCAGGCCTTTGGCACAGAAAGCAAGAAGGCTTACTAGAAATTCACCCTGGCACAGAAGCTTAGTATAAATCTCTGCTTAAATCTCACATAAGTCCTATTTTGTGCTTACCCCTCTCCAGGGTGAGCCTCCCTCTAGTGCAAATCAGCAAGGTCCCACTGCTATTGTTCAGTACATTTGACCTTTAACTATGAATCTTTTTTTTTTCTTTACACACTTTATTGTTCAAGAACTTCTGGTTGAAAGAAATTCTCAATGCTGTTCATCCGCTGTGTCTCAGCTTGGAGTAACAAGAGAATGGCAAGAATCAAAAAGTCCAAGTTGCACATTTTTTTGATACTTAAAATAAAATGCTCTGCTTATTATTTTTTTCGCCTTCCTTGACAATGCGAGCTGTAAGCAATTTGGTAAATGGATTGCAAGTTTGTCTAGCTGCACTGTACTTTCGGTAACCTCGGCTCTACTGCTATTTGGTAACTTTTAACAAGTACAGTAAATGACAAATGACATCCCTGGAGGTTCACTCATTCCCACTTTCAGATACTCGTGAAATACCGTTTAAGTTGATTGATTTCCAACGCCGACTGCAGCCCTGGAAGACGTATCAGATGTCACAAAGGACCCAATAACTAGAGGATTTAGCAATAGCAGCGAAGGAAGCGGCATCACCTGACATTTGTACCTGATCCTCCTAGGGTTGCCGATCCTCCAGGATTGTCTGGGAGTTTCCAAGACTTAAAGATTGATCTCTAAAGACTGTCATGTAATTAAACCTCCAGGAATATGTCCAACCCAAATGGGAAAATGCAGACCCTCCCTGTTAACGTTCTTCTACTGGTGAAAGCACAGCGTGAGCATAGAAACCTTGCACACCTCAAAACATTTGAACCTGGATTCTTCTTTCACTTTCGCCAGCATCACTCCAGAGCAATAGTCACCCCTGACTCCCACTAGGGTGAAGGAGAAACGCATTTTTGCAGGCTGTCCTCAGGGATTCCATTGCAGGTTTGGGATCTGAGGGGTGGATTTGGTTCTGATGTGCACCCTCTGCACGCCTAGTGTGACGTAGTGGGGGGGCTGTCTGCTCTGTAACCGGCTGTGCTGTGAGGTGTGATTCCCACTGACTCACCCACGTGTGGCCCAGACACCTCGTCCCAGCTTGAGCAGATAACAAGGCTCTTTCCAGAGGGACAGACAAAGGAAGGGAGGCAGAGATGAAGATCTCGCTGAGGGGCAGGGTCTGGGAGCGAGGCAGTGGCTGGCTAGAGAGCATGAAGGGAACAGACTAAGCTGGGTGCTGAGGGTTCGGAGGGAGGGAGGGCGATGGATCCCCTGCCCCAAGGGGTCTGAGGCATCCTGGCCCAGACTCCTGTAACTACATCACGTCTGTGTTGTGCTGTATCCTGGAGAAGCAATAAACCCTCTATTCTACTGGCTGGTGGAGTCTGTTCTCGCTGCTCCGGGGCTGCAGGGTCGGGGCTCCCTGACGCGCCGTCACTCCTAGACAAGAGCTGAAGACTGCAAATACAACAGGAGTCCAGTGGTGCTTTAAAGACGAATTTCTGCAGATGTTTATCACAGAAACCTTTTTTTACACTACTAAACTCGGACATCCTTTCCGCGACAGCCACGCCAATCAAAGACCTCTGGGACCCTCGCCCTGCATTAGGCTATCTGCATGACTCATTACTGAGCATAATCCAAAGCTAAATAGGAAACGTTTAACTTTCTCACGTCTTAAAGATACTGGAACTAGAAATGAATAAGAGAAACCCAGCCACATTTGTCACAGGTCATATGAACTTGGGACTGAAAGGAAACTCTTGGGCACCAAATCCAGTTCTGGCTACTGCAGCCAGCCTTGTTATGTAATCCTGCTCCTAAATATATCAAGATGCGTCTCCTCTCTCCTCAGCCCCCACTATTCTTGGTGGAAGCTATCGAGCGGTGTCACCCCAAAGACTAAATCCCAAGAGTATCACTAATATAAACCGTGATATTTTGGGCGGTAACCATGGAAGGCTGCCACACTTCTTATGGTGGATGCAGCTCGTCTGCATTGCATAGGGATGGGAGGAGCAAAATGGCTACCCTGAGGAAGCTGGTCGGTATGCCTGGTCAATTGCAAGATTGCCTGTTCTCCTGCAGGTTGACAAAATCAAATGCCATCAGACTCGTCCAGGCTAAGGGAGGGGTTGTGTGAGAGAAGTGTGTGGAGGCTGCTTAGCTTGGGGCTTGGTTGGTGGTCCCCACTGCCATCAGCACAATTGCATGAGCAGCCCTAGGTAGCAATCCGTATAACACCTTAAGCTGGGGCTGGGGTGGAGAAAGCTAACAAAGCAGGAAATCGTTCTCGATATGTTTTCTGTTCTTTAGCCATCAACGTCGCTGGTAAGAGCTGGATTTTCTTTGCTTGGCATTCCCGTTTGAACGTATGATTGAGGAAAGAGACTTTCCTGGTGTCGGAATATTGCTTTGGCAATTGAGTCATTCAGAGGTAGTGTTGAAAGGATCATTCTGATTGGTGAGTCCCTCATTCTGGGAGCATTTTGCCCCAGAGCAAGACCCATGCATCAGTTCTGGGCTTGCTCTGGTCTTCTTCTGAGTGACGACTGTCATCCTCTAGGTCCCATCCCGTGTCCAGCGTGTACAACAGTCAGTCAGGGGTTTTGAGGGGAGGGGTCAGATCCTGCATGTTAGAAGCAACCCAGACAAAAGAACAGGGTGTGAGCACAAGCAACGAGAGGCCTGTAAGCATGCTGAGATTCCAGCAGCGTTGCAGGGCTGTTCATTACAAACAGTCGCCCTGATGCGACACAGCAGCAGCTTAGTATAATTAGCCACGTGACTAGTCCAATGGAGTTGGTGTAAACCGTGTTCTCAGATTTTGTGTCCACACTCTACTACAGTCCAGAGAAGAGCTATAAGAGGGATTCATGGCCTGGAAAATTTGCTAGGAAAATTCACCTACTTAGCTCCTTAAAAAGAAAGCGAAGTGGCTTGGTCAGAGCCTTAAGTATCTCCAAGGAGAGAGGCCTGTGAGTCCAGAGGCTTGTAAACATACACATTATATTGCAGGCCTGCACCTGTGAAGTCCGAGCTGAACACAACTCCAAGAGCGGATGCAGATACCGCAATACAGATGCTCAGACTGTGTAGTTCACTCCTGTAAGGGGAGGGGAATATGCTTGAGGGATGGATACAAGGCACCTTGGTGTAACTGTGCCCACACTCGGGTTACACAGATATACCTAGTTGGGTTGGAATCGTGACCACGCTGGTCACACTGTGTAGACCAGGCTTCCGACAGGAGGGGGCTTTGGCTGCACAAAGGCATGGCTGTGGAAGCCAGCCAAGTTCATCCTGGAAATACTGCTGATGTTTTCCACAGCGGGGACGGTACAGGGCAGTGTAAGCCTAGCATTAGAACTCAGGCTCCAGGCTAACCCCGCTTCATACCAGCCCCGGGCTCAAACCCAGGACTCCACAAGGATGGAAGGTGTGAGCTGAAGTCAAGCTGGGACCCACTCTTTAAGCTCTATTGCCTTGCAGCATAGATACAGCCCCTCTCGACTGGTGCTCTGGGAGTCCACCAAAAGTATCCCATGATCCCACAGGCTGGCTTTCTTTGTCCCCTGGACAGCCAGGCTGGGTGACGGGCCATGTTATGCCCACACTTCACCACAGACAAAGAGTTGGGGTGGCTGCACATTGGGAGGCCTCTAGGAGGTCTGGGATAGAGGTTGCTGGACGCCAGATCCCATAATACAAGGTAGATCCTGGAGGTCCAGGTAGGGGCCCAGGATTCCTAACCTGCGGTTATAAATGAAGGTAGATGCTCCAGTCCTAGGTTAACAAACCAGCATCAGCTTACTTGAGTTCTGCTTACCCTGGGCTTACATTGCACTGCAGGCATATCCAGAGGGTGCGTCACTCCAGGAACAACTGACCGGGGAAGTGGTGGACTCTCCATCGTGTGGTTTCTTCAGACGATGGCTGGATTTCTTTGGTGGTTTTATTGAAGGTCAGCCTGAGTGCTAGACTCAGGAGGTGAAGTTCTGTGATCTCTGTACTGTAGGAGATGCGATTTAAGGCTTCATCTACACTGTAGCATTTTGTTGGTACAGACAAAGATGGGACAAAGAGGCTATGTCTTTACTGTAGCATTTTATCGGCAGAGGATATGCAAATGA
>JANRFK010004440.1:46563974-46574826 GCA_030068395.1 Apalone spinifera | reverse complement strand
GCCAGTGTAGACAGCTGGCAAGTTTTTGCGCAAAAGTGGCCGTTTTTGTGCAAAAACTTGTCAGTCTAGACGCAGCCTCAGTGTCTTAACTCCCCATCTCCACTTTTATAGCACCTTACATAACTGTCTCCAGCAATTAAGAGCCTCACTTACCAGAATGCAAATTCTCCATGTGCTGGAATTTCCCCATAGCAAACCCATAACAATGGTCCTTTCTCCAAAGCTGGAAGGTATAATGGTATTCAGTTCTTTCTTAATGAAGTTGCTTGCCTATTTTCAATGCTGAAGTGAGAAAGCAGAAAGGCATGGAATCCATACGGAATTTTTAGTTCCATTTCGTAATAATTTAAGAGGACCGAAGGCAATATGAAGTGGGATGGAATAAAGCAGAAATATTATGATGCATACATTAAATAATTCATTATTAATTTTCATTCTTATTCTGGCCTTCAAGGGCTTTTGTCTAGTTTGTGGGCAAGACTGGTTGTCTCTGGTTTATATTATGTTGTCTTAACTTCCAGCTTTGGGGAAATTCAATTTGTGAGTGCAGCAGAGTTAATAATCAGCATGAAATGTGCTTCAGGATAAATTTCTTAGTGGACAAACATTGCTGATCGCATTGATCAGTTACTTAATGGCAGAAGCTACCTGCAGTGAATGCAGAGGGGCAAATTAATGTTATCTAATGTGATTGGATTTTTCGGGTCAGATTGCTTGCCTGGTGGAAAAAGACTGACAGATGACTAGTGTTTATTGTGGCTCCGTGTTTACCAGCAGGGCTAGTGGAAGCTGGCTTGACTTAGTTTTTTGGAGGGAGTGGTTGTACTCTTTGTGACCTCTGGGAATTTTTCATTTGGAATTGCTGAATCATTAGCCAAAATTTCAGGATTACAGTTTTCAGCTCCAAGGTATGAAAATATTAAAAACCTCCAAAATATTATCTTTCCCTAACTTTTCTTTATTAGTGTATAGGGAAAGTACTCAGTAATGTAGGGTAATTATATTAAAAGTCTAGTTCTATCAGTAATTTTACTGTGATGTTTCATTTAAAAATATCCCAGAGCCATGTGAATAATGACCACTTTCTTTGCACTCTTTTTGAGCCTATCTGGCTGTATTGTGCTCTTAGCTCCTATACAGTAGTGTAAAACTGGAGTTCACTGATTGGTTGTGCAAACTGGTTGGGATTTGCACCAAAATAACTTTAGGGTGCCTCTACCCTGCACCGTTTTTCTGGAATATGAGCTGTTATTCCGGGAAAACAACACGAGCGTCCACACAGCAATTGTGTTATTTCAAAAGAAAATCGAAATAACGGAGGGCTTTTTCCGACGTCGGCAAACCTCATTCCATGAGGAATAATGCCTCTTTCGAAAAAGCTCTTTCGGAAGAAGCTGCGTGTGGATCTCCACTGCTGCTATTTCGGAATAGCCCCTTCCCAGAGCCAGTCTAAGTTATTGCTCCCTAGTGCTTCCTGGGGCTCCAAATTGAGATAGCACGTCCACATTAGGGAGGCCTCGGACTCATTTTGAGGCGTCCCTGTAGTGTGGATGCTCTATGTTCAAATAAGCTATTCCGGATGATATCTTGCAATATAGATGTAGCCTTAGTGTAGAATCGGTCCATTACATCTGCAGAGACCTTAGTGTGGGTTATGCATCTATCAGTTTTTTACAGTAAACCAAAAAAGCTGCTCCTGTTGTTTAAAGGGTTAGAATTAATACTTTACTGTAGGGTGAGGTTTTTCTTTCCCCAACTTGCTGTTGGAAAGCAGTACACTGTGGGGATGAGAAGATCAAAGCAGGAAACATGCCGAATGCTAGCAGACAGATGCCGTGCCGAGACACAGAATTTTGCCAGGGCAGACACTGTAACTGAATACTATGATACTAAAATCTTTCCCCATCTTGCTGTCTCCTGCAGGTCTCTAAGTGGCAGCTCTCATGGACTGCATGGGGGAAAAGCACAGCGTTGGGAAGAAGAAATTGACAAATGAGCAGAATTCACTTTTTGATCTAGAGTTTCGGTTCAGTCTACGGCAAAGAAGAGAACTATTTCCACATTCCACACCTGCGCGTTCTGTTTTGGTGGGACCTTGATCTGCCTCCCCTTATCTCATTCTTTCAAATGTAAAGACCTGTCCTACCAGAAGGAAGGTAAGTCACAGGGCAGGGGCTCTAGTTAGCATTGAAGGACTGTTTCTGCTTTCAGACAGAGTGAATCTTCAAGAAGCTAAGTATCAAATAGAATTGCTCAGAGCCTGCAGTGGAAGCTGTGTGTTATTTGATGGATCACATGGACAGAGTAGGTACAAAACCGATCAAATCTCAGGGGCACAGTGTTGGGTGACAGATGGCCGTACTGTCATTTTATATTTTTTTTTACACCGCTTTAGGAGTTTACTGTGTTTTTTACAAGATGTTTGTTTTCTTTCTCCCTTGTACTAGCTGGTTTAGCTGACAACATACTGATTGTGCTCCTCTGATCCCTGCTCACTAGGACTGCATTTGCAATATCTACTTTGTATAAACATAAAATGTGCAGGCCACATCAAATAAACTAATTAAGGATTAGAATGAGACAGTGTCAAAATGCTAGACCTAGCCGAGGCAGATTAGGCAGTGCTTGAGAGAGACAGATCTGAGAACTAATGGGTTGCCATAGTGACAGGTGAATCAATACCCCTCGATTGGTCAGATAGTTGACAGTCATTTCTGCTGGGTCACAGATTCAAGAAGATGAAGAGCCACCCTCTACAGCACAAGAAATCTCGGTGGGCTTTTTGACAACGGAGCAGCCTGCAGAGTTTGTATCCCGACAACAGGAATGCCCCAGGTCTGGCTGTTTACCTCTGCAGAGGTAATCCGATATCGTCCGAGGCGGAAACCACGACATTTGTCCTCGTGCGTGAACTCTTGCGGCATGGGCTTTCGAAACGAGCTTTCACGCTGCTTCCCTTTAGCCTTGTCAGTGACAGGTTCCCAGGACTGAGCAGTGTGAAGAGATCCGATTGCAGCCAAGAAACCTTTCAAGGCTCTGGTTTGTTGCGCACAGGCAGCTCCCCTTATCCACGCAAACATCTGGATGGAGTCCTGAGGTGTTTTAGTTCCAGTAGGGAGAAGGGGGAGCCTTGTGGGTAAGGCGCTGATCTGGGCTCCAGAGTCTCCAGGTGTGACCCCCGGACAAGTAACTCTCTCTTGCAAGTAACCTTCCTTTCCTGCCTCTAAAGCAGTGTTTCTTAACCTTTTTAAGACCGAGGAACACCGAACAATCATTTTTTTTCCCTGAGGAACACCAAGGATTTTTTGTTGAGCGCAAAAAAAAAAAAAAAAAAAAAAGTCACCTGTCCCTTTAAGGGTGGCCATTTTGAACTCTGTTGCTCTCCACTGCACACCGGTGTGCCATGGAACACAGTTTAAGAAACACTGCTCTAAAGCAATCCGGCCTGTGTGTTGCCTGTTTAGACCGTAAGCTCGTTGGGCAGGGAGAGGGGGCTCCGTGTGTGCCATGAGAAGCATTGTGAAATCGACCAGAGGAGAACCCTGGGAAACCCTAAAGGGCATCACAATGGAGTGGCAATGGGTTCTGGCTCTTTGGAAGCCAGTAACAAGCTGCAGGCAGCGTGACCTCCTGATCAAAGGCCTGAGGTTAAAAATACCCAGCACAGAGATGTGAAAAGGAAGCAGGCAGCCAAATGAGCACACCGGCAGCTAGTGCTGGCAGGGACTGAAGGAGGGCCGCAGAACAGCAGAGAGAGTTAATACTCGACAGAGAGCTAGGTGGAATAGCACAGACTGTTACAAACATATTGGGGGGAATAGAAGAACTGGCGAGAAAGTAGGCCATTTGTTAATGAGGGGTGGTGCTAACAAAGGCTTGAAATTGGCTGAAACACTGAAGTCCTGAAATCCACCCTCAGCGAAAAAATCATCAGCAAAAGACGTTTGCACAGTAACAAAGGGAGGCAAATGGTGTGTAGAGATAGCCACTAGTAATTAGCGGGTACGGGAATGCCTAGGACTGGGAACATGCGGCTGCTTGGCCATCAGTGTCCTCTCCCAGGATCAGAGCCGTACATATTAGCCAGGTCAGTGGGCATGAATCCTGGTCCCATAGAAGCCAAGGGGAACTTTGCTGTGGCCGGGTGCCACCCCTTAGCAGTAGGTCTCAACTCGTTTCAGTCCACGGACCACCAGGCCAATCAAAAAATGTTCATGGACCACCTCCTGTTTGAGACATGATAAAAAAGAGCAGACAACGAACATTTTGGTTTGAAATGTATTTCTTACTAACAGATTTTTGGTGCCTGCCCATGCCGGGTGACTTTGGACAATGTTCCTGAGGACCACCGAAAAAGTCACCATGGACCACCAGTCGAGAACCACAGCCTTAGTGAAATTAGAGAACCGGCAAAGAACCACTGGCCGTTACAGCGGAGTTGGGCTGGGAAGACAAGGCATTGACCACGAGCTCGGTGAGAGGAGCGAGGCTCCTGCTGATCCATGGGATGGCCGAGTCACTTCCTCTTCTGCGCTGCCCTGCCTTGAATTAACAGATGGGGCGTGACTGCCACAACGGGCAACCTCTTCAGCGATGCCCCAGGCCTGCCCAGGTGTGTCATCCTGGGCGAGGGAGAAGGGCTGCTTGCATTTTACCGAGCCCCTTCCCTTGGCTGCGGCGTCAGACGCGAGCAGCGCCTGTGCGGGGAGAAAAACCCGACATCTCCAGGCCCACGCGAGGGCTGCAACTGGCGTCTGTACTAGCGCGGGCCTCATGTCGGTGAATAACAACACCTTACCGAGTCGAACAAGAGATCTTTTTTCAAACCCATTTGAAGAAAAATGACAGCCCCTGTAGCACAGAATGGAATGGATGATAAATCATAGAATGGGGAAAACAATTGTGTTACTCTTGCTGTTACGAGCTCCTGCGCGGGAAGTCCATATGTTATATTTCTGATGACATAAATTTAATGAAACTCTCTTGAGATGCTGACCAGAAGTCAATATACAACTCAGGCAAAGAAATGTCCTAATTCCTTCCTTTGTTTTTATAATAGATCTGTTGATGTCTCTCTTTCCCCACTGCCTCTTTCTCTCTGTCTTATTAAGTCCAGTGATATAATATTATGGTGAAATGACATCATGGTAGCTCTAATATAGGAGCATTATCAGAAATGTCACCCCTAACAAATTAGCAGTCTTAATGTTTGCCTTCTGGTCACAGAGTCTTGCTCCTTTTGTCTTGTACTATAACTTATAATAACAAAGCATGCAATGCAGATGGCTGCAAGGGATGTTTCCAGTTGATAAGCATGCAACATGTGTCAGTAGGGATACGGGGGAAAGCAGACTTTAAAAAAATCCAAACAAAACATTTCTGGCCTTGGGAACTTCTACAGCAGCTGCTGTCAATATACCGAAAACGGGTTTCTTTTTCTTTTCATTTATAACTAAGTAGAAAAACAGTCCCAAGTATCTTATGTGATTCACTGTTTTGTTTTTTTTAAAAACCTGGTAATTAATTCCCAAGGAAATTGATGGAGAGGCTCCAGATTTCAAATGAGCAAAATGTAGTTTACGTGTAGGAGGTCGGCATGGAAGAAAAGCAAGGACCTGAAATGACAGCTAGCTGAGAGAATGCTTCCCTGGCACTGGAAGAGACTAGCCAAGGCCACTCAAGTAAGCGGAAAAATTCAGTGGGCTTTTGATTAGGCCTTTAAAACCAAACCCGCATGCCTGCTTGAGGGCCCAAGCTCCGCTCGTGCATGGGAATGACGTTGTGCTTGGTTACAGGGAGATCTGCTCTCTAGGGCTCAGTCTGAGCAGCAGGACCGGGCACTGGAGAGAGCCACCCAGCAAGGAGAAGGATTCCAACCCAGTCTGCAAAACGCCGGTGGCTCTTCTCTGCAGTAGCATTTCTTGTTCACAGGGAGGAAGGGCAGATCCACACAGCAGCTGGCAGATCCTCCTAGGGTTGCCAGGTGCCCGGTATTGGCTTGAACAGGCCGCTATTTTCGCCTCTTGTCCGGTCAAAAAATTCAGAGAATACCAGACACCTAAAATGTCCGGGATTTTCTGATTTTTTTCCTTGCCAGGAGGCGAAAATACAGGACTGTCCAGGCCAAGACCGGGCACCTGGCAACCCTACACACACTCAGCAACCAGTCCCAGCCGCCCCCCCCCTTATCTGGTTCTGCAGGGGAGCTGTCTGGTCCGGAGCAGGGCGACAAGATGGCCGCCGGCAGCCTCTTAGGTCCAAAAAGCCTCTGAAAGGGGCCATGCTGTTTTTTAAAATTTTTAATTTTTTAAATATTTTTCTTGCTTAATAGCACGCAGGGAATTTTGTATTATTATTGTTGCTCAACCACTTTGGTCTCCTCCTTTTTTTTTCTCAACAGAATTTTTTCCCTGGTGTTTTTGTCGTGGGGGGCGGGCGTTCAGTATTTTTGGTTAAACCATCTGGCAACCCTAGATCCTCCGGCCGTCCCCTGCCCCCCTCCCAGTGTTTTCCTTGCTACAGGTCAGAGGGTAGGGCAGGACAGGGCAGGATTATGTATGGGGCATATCACAGGGGTGTGGCTGCCCCAGAGCGCCCCCAGGTGGTTGCACATGGCACTGCAGGTCCTTGCTGCTAAAGTCTCGTTCCCTGAATTGTCGCTCCTTGGCTTTCCATACCACACCAACGTAACCCCTTCCAGGGGTGCACAAGGCCAGCTAATGGTCCCAAAGAAGCAGACAGCCCACGCGCTGGGTCCTGGCCCCATGGGCAATCTCCTCCCCTTGCGTCCATACCGAGCACTTCCCTGGAGTTCTCTTAGCCCCTTTCTGGGCTCTGCGCCTTCTCTTTGCCACTCTGGGACGGAGCCTCCACCCCCAGGCTGGGACCCTGGGGACAGCCTCCTGCGGGCCCGGCCCAACACTCTCCGCAGACGCCTGCCTGCCCTCTGGGGTCTTGCCTTTCTGCCCCTAACGCTGAGCAAGGCATTTCTCCCTGGCTGGCGCTGGGGCACTGCCCTCCACTGCCACTTTGGCCGGCCTTGCCAAGCCTGCCCGAGGCTTGCTGCTGGCTGCTGGGTGCTTTCTTCGTGCCACTCGCAGGCAGGGAATGTCCTGCTCTTTCCTTCCTCGCGGGAAGGGCCCCCCAGACCTTCCCGCCCGCCTTTACCCAGCCCGGGAGGGTGGCCGTGCCCAGCCGAGGAAGGTGGGGGTAGCTGCTGCCTCCTCGCTGGGAGGTGGTCTTGGGATCCCATTGCTCCTAGGCCTGTGGGAGGCCGTGAGCTAAGGGTGGCTGGTGGCGAGATCCTCAAGAGGAGCCAGTGTGGGGAGGGGTGCAAAGAGCAGAGCCTAGCACTCTAGAACGAATCCTGGGGGACCCGGCCGGAGGGCTGAGGCCCCCTCCCAGAGCCAGAAGACCTCTCCAAGGCAACCCTGTCTCAGTGGTTGCATTGTTCACCCCCTCCGCTGCTCCTCCCTCTTAGCCCACGTCCACACTAGGAAACTATTTCAAAATTAGCACATTTGCCTTAACTCCCAATTTAACAAATTCAAGCTAGCGCGTCCACACTCCAGAGAAGCCTCGACATGAGTCTGAGGCAGGCTCCAGGCATGTGGACGCGCTCCCTCGATGTGGAGCCCCAGGAAGCATTGGGGAGTCATTCGTTCAAACGACTCTGGGGAGTCGTTATTTCAAAATAGCGGCACCGGCGCAGCCACACGACTACTATTTCGAAATCACAATCTCGGAATTAGCGCCGCTCCTGAGGAAAAGCAGGAATACAGATTTTTAATTCCATGGCCCGTTATTTCGAAATAATGGCAGTGTGGACGCTCCGCTTGTAAATTTGACCTTGGGGGGTGTGACGGGGTGAGGCAGCCCCGCACTGAATCTGCAGGGCCCAGCCGGGGTTACCGGGCTGCAGAGGCCCCTCCCCCACAGCCCTACCGAGCATGCCCGGGCTGTAGCTCCACTATAAAAGCCTGGGGAAGGACTCAGTCTGGGCTGGCAGCTGGAGAAGGACCGGTGAAGGGAGCTCCCGCACAGCGGTCACCAGAGATCCCAGAAGAGGCCGGTGGGGATGCAGAGGTGAGCTGGTGCATCCCAGAGACTGCCCGCTGAGGAGACGCTGGTCCAGAGGGCGCAGCAAGCAGGACGAGTACGTGGGAAGGAACCCCAGTGAACCAGGTAGGAAGTGGCCTAGGGCAGGACTGGGAACCGCCTCTCCTGCCCCGAGAACCTCGGCGCATTTTGGCCGGCTTGCCCCGCCGAGGGAGTGACCCGCTATCTGGTCACTCACAGGGCCCTGGGCCGGGACCCAGTGGAGTTAGGTGGGCCCGGGTCCCCCTACCTGGGGTGCGTCCCCGCTACAACCCTGAACTGTGTTTTGGACTCAGCCTTGGCCTTGCCTTAAAGGGCCAGACTTAATTGTGTTTCGGACTTGGGCCGGAGGGCCTTGGACTTAAGAGGTCCTGCCGGAGGGCTAGGCGGGAGTGGCCTGCCACAGAGGGTTATTTGGAAATAAAGCCCTCGTGTAGACCAGGGCTTAACGACACCGTGGATATTTGAATGACACACGCACTCCCACAGAGCCCCCACAGCTCTCTGGGGAGTGCCAGGTGAGCCCCCCATCCAGTGGTAATCATCCCAGAACCCCTATGTGCCAGCAGCTCTGTCTGCTGACATCTCTCTTTAAAGCACTCCAAGGGCCCGATCCTGGGCCCGGTTGAAGTCAATGGCAAAATTGCCATGGCACCGAATAAGTCCCCTGCCCTTGCAGGGTGCGGACAGGCTGCCTTACAGTTACAAATGAAGCTGCACTAAAAGAGGAGCTCACAAGGTCGCTAGTGTGACCGTGTTTGCTGGAGCAGGAGCCAGGCTGTGCCGGGGGTAAGGGCAGCGGGCAGCTTACCTTGGGCCCACCCTGGGACTTTCTCTGAGACTGGCAGCGTGAGAGCAGACCACAGATTTACTCCCCTGGCGCCTGCAGTGTCAGGTTTGGCTGGCTGAGTCCTCTCCACGCCCACTGGTTGTTGGTCCCAGCCGAGTCTGTAGGATGCTCCCGGCTTGAGGTTTGCTGCAGCTGCCACTGCCGCCTGGTGATTGTAACCCTTCCGGGGAAGCGCGGCGCGACAGGCTGTCGTCAGAGAGGGGCATCAGATGGGAAACCAATTCCAAAAGGTCTCCAAGCTTCTGCCTCCCTGCAGCCTCCACAACACACTGCATGGCCTGGTCAGCCAGGTCTCTAGCAAGCACTTCCCTACTTCCAAGGGAGGGAGAAAAACTCCCAGTCAAAAGCCACCAACCTTTCCTCTTTCAAGTGTCTCCTTGTCATGGGGTGGACTAAGCCCCGACACTCCCTACAGGACGCTGAAGGCCTTGCCACAGCCCACCCCAATGAGAGGAGCAGAAGAGAGGTCCTCCAGGCAGGATAGAGTGGCTACCTCTGCGGCAGCCAATCAGGGCCCAGCAGACCAGTATAAAAGAAGTTGCTGGGCTAGGGCCTAGCAGTTCCTCACAAGCGCTCAGCCCAGGGAACAAGGAAGTAGAAGACAGTGGAGACTCCTAGCAGGCACCTGCTCCTTGTAGGGTACCTGGGCTGGGACCCAGAAGAGTGGGTGGGCCTGCCCCTCTCCCCCAGCAGCCACAACAAGAGAGCAAGAAGAAGCCTGGTTCCAGGCCATATACTGATTTTTTTTTCCTCTGCAACAGACAACCAGGCAGAGAGCTTACCAGATACCGCTCAGCCACAGAAGGGTGCTCACAAGCAGGCACACCCTGTTACACTCCTCCAAACTCTCTTCTGCGATAATGGGTGCAGGGTATGGCAAGCTGGACCGTCTCAGTGAGGGAGCGGCGTTCTCTGCTCCTCATCAGCCAAGGACTGCCCTTGTGTTAGTGGATGGGTTGCCTTGTCTTCCCTCTCACCCCCATGCTTGTTTGTCTCGTTGTGGCAGGGCGGTCCATTTCAATCTGTTTGTGCTGCACCATGGAACGCCCACATCTTGAATCCTGCATACAGATGTGGTCACCTCCTCTCAGAAAAGATCTCTTGGCATGGGGAAAGGTTCAGAAAAGCACAACAAAAATGAGGGGTTTGGAATGGGTCCCATATGAAGAGAGATTAAAGACTGGGACTTTTCACCATAGAAGAGAGGAGTCTAAGGGGGGATAAGATAGAGGTCTATAAAATCATGACAGGTGTGGAGAAAGTGAATTGGGAAAAGTTATTTATTTGTCGTTCTTATGTTACAGGGATGAGTCACCCAATGAAATTAACAGGAAGCAGGTTTAAAACAAACAAAAGGAAGTTTTTCTTCACTCGGTGCATAGTCAACCTATGGAACTCCTTGCCAGAGGATGTTGTGAAGGCCAGGACTTTAACAGGGTTCAAAAAGGAGCTAGATAGATTCATGGAGGTTTGGTCCATCAATGGCTATTAGCCAGGAGGGATAGGAATGGTGTCCCTGGCCTCTGTGTCAGAGGCTGGAAATGGGTGACAGGAGAGGGATTATTTGACCATTCCCTGTTCTGTTCACTCCCTCTGTGGCATCTGGCATTGGCCGCTTTCGGCAGACAGGACACTGGGAGAGATGGACCTTTGGTCTGACCCAGTATGGCCGCTCTTCTCTTCTTAGAGCCATGGCACCCCGATAGCCTCTGTTATAACCTGCGGGAAGCAATGAGCAGCCAACATTACATCTAGAGGGCCAGGTTCTCAGCAGGTATAAATTGTGCAGTTGGACCCCCACCAATTGACATCTGCAGCTCTGCATACCCATTATACTGACATTTGTATGAGCTCGTATTGAGGGTTATCATATCTGAACTTTCAAACAAGAGGACACTCCTAGGA
>JANRFK010004440.1:46526519-46549917 GCA_030068395.1 Apalone spinifera | reverse complement strand
CTCATTCTACGAGGAATAACGCCTTTTGTCGACAGAGCTCTGTCGACAGAAGGCATTATTGCGTCTACACTGTCCTTTGCGTCTACACTCTAATGTCAACAAAGCGGCTTGCTTTGTCGACAGAACTGGATGTCGTCTAGACGCTCTTTGTCGACAGAAGCTTTGTCGACAGTACCCCTAATATTGGACAGTGACTCCCTCCTCTGCAAGAGGCAGGACACTTTCTAGTTTGCGTTCACAGGAACCATGGTAATAAGAGCACTGCTGTCGGCATGTTTCCTACCAGTGCGCCCAGAGCAATTTTGCTAATAATCTCCACCAGAGTGAAGACTTCAGCTGGGAGGGGCATTTGTTTGTAAAAGTTTGCTGAGCTTTCAGAATCTGGCATTTCAGAGCTGGCGCATTGCTAATTAAGGGTTAGTCTACTAAATTAGCAGTAAATTAACATTCATTTCTCCGCTAGTACACTAGAGCCGCAGGAAATTACCCAAATTATCCAGGTAGTGACATTCATCACTGGATGGGATGAGTGTAGCTTAAACAAGATTTAGTGCTATGCGGTAGCTAATATTCACAGCTGCGATAGCAAAAAGGCAGACCTCACCATTCACCGTCGTTCTGACAATGGAGGTGCTCGCCTCGGGTAAAATGCTCGTGTAAAGTGTAGATTATTTATGCGCTCGGCCATGACTGAGCGATTACTGCATGCCCAAGGGGCAAATACGGAGCCCCTCGCCCATGGCTTAGAGACTTACGTTAAAAGGAAAATGCCGCCCCCCAAAATGCCCTCATGCGCTAGCTGGGGATAACTGACATTCAGAGCTTTAGATCCATCTGAATTCATAACACTAAAGACATTTCCTAATTATGTTTACTATTGTAATCCCCTATTTCAGGGAGAGGATGTACAGATTTCTGTGCATTTGTCCAAGTGCTCATCATTTTATCTAGGGCTTAGACTCTTACCTTGCCTGCTTGGCGGGTTGACTGGCTTGAGGAAGTGGTAATTAACTACAAAGCCAGATCCCAGCAGGTCATTAGCTCAAACCCAACAACTCCTCGGTGACCTTGCTATCAAGTGATCATTTTGTTCAAGAATTTATTATGGTAAAATGATACTAAAATGTTAATACGCAGTATTGTACATTACTTATTCATGATCCGCTTCATATTCAAAGCCTGGCTAAAGATTTTGACTTGCTGGCTCGGGAATGTTCCTCCTCTGAGCATGCTAAAAAGATGGCCCCATTTCTAAACACCTGTCCTCTTTCTGCTGTGTCCCTGGTGGATGGGCATGGTGTGAATGCTCATCCGTTATGTGGATTGTCCATATTTTATTATACCACGGTTCCATCAGAGGAGACGTCACATTTTTCCTTTCTGTTTGCCTGCACTTTACCATTTGCAGCATCTGTCCAGTCCCCCAAACTCCAGCTTCCTCTCCAGTACCTCCCTGATGTCCCTCTTGTCCCTGACAGAGCCTCCCCTCAAAGGAACTTGTCCAGCACAAACACTGAGTCTGACCGTTCCTTAAGGTGTGCGTTTCCATCCCGCTGGCTCCTCCGATGCAGTGTTTGTCACTGGGAAACCAGTGCTGCTTTGTTACTGGCGGTGTTCGGCTGTGTGCCATGTAGAGCCAGTCAAGAGAAGATTTTCATTTTCATGTGGAAAATGTTGGTGAAAACGGATGGGTTTTTGGTGGCCATTGAATTTTGTTGACACTCCCGCCCCCGAATATTTTCATGCTTGTTCCACAACCTTCACTTCTGTCATTAAGCTGAGACGGGCCCTTTGAGGGGACGAGGCCAGCACATTTCTGACTCCTCAGCTCACTGCAGATGCCCATCAAAAAGGGCACCCGGGCCCTAGAGGCAAGAGAGGCCTGGTGAGATGGAGCTGCCTGCTGAGAGAGATCGGTGGGCCAGGTGGGAGCTCCCTGAAGAGGAAAGGAGAGGCCTGGTGAGAAACAGGAGCAGCTGTGGCTGAGGAGAGCTGGTGCAGGGAGCTACTGGGCCAGCTAAAAGGTTGATGGTGAGAACCAGCCAGAGCTGGGAAGGCCCGGTTGAGTTACAGAAGAGGTTGGGCAGAGGCCCGGGGAAAGACAGAGGCCAATGAGCTGGTGAGGAGAAGCTGAGCCCAGAGCAAGGGGCTGAGGCGGATGGAGGGCAGAAGCCAGGAGCCGAGACAGGACTGTTAGGGAGGCAGGCACAGCCCAGTGAAATGGTGCAGGGAGTGCCATCCTGGGGCTATGGAAGCTGACTTCTGTGGAGAAGGGGGGTCTTGGTGTATCAGGCAGGAAGCCTGGCAGGAGGGGCCCCGGGACCGGAGCGAACAGAACTTGGAGACGGTGGCCGGTGACTCTCGAGTGGATGTCCTGGGAGCAGTGACCTTGCGGTGGGATTGAAGAGCTTCTGTACTGAACCTTGTGGTGCGTTGTGGTTCGGACTGGTGGCCTTAAGCGTTGGCATGCGCTGGTGAGAGAGAGGCAACGCTCCTTTGCGTGGGACGATGAAGGGGAAACGCAGGCAGGTGCAGCAATCATGTCACAGCCTGCCCCTGCAGGATACCCCGACATAAGCATTTGCTGGTTGTTTTTAAATGATGCCCCAGGTGTGGACCTGCATGTTCTGACAAGTTCTTTCCTTGTCAGCACGTTGGGAAATTAGGGGGCAGGCATCTGGCAGGTGGTTGGTGCACAGCCCTACCTCCACCTCCACCAGGCTCCATTTGAATCACCCTGTGCTCTCCTGCGAGAAGAAAGGTGGGTACAAGCCCGTGCCCCTCATCTGAAGGGACTGGAATTCTGTCGAGCTGTTATTCAACTTGTGTAAGGAGAGAGCACCTGTGTTAAAGCGGAGTCTGACGTGCAAAAATGAGTGAACAAAATGTATTTCTAAAGAAATGTGTATTTTACACATTCAAAAATTCCAACAGGAAAACAATATAAACGGGATCATAGTTATAAAGATGTTTACTTGCAATATTCAGCCACTAGAGGGTGTCTCTGTTCTGCAATGATACAGATAGGGCACGGACTAGGGTAAACAAAGGAGACAAAGATGGAACTCAGGCTGTGTGGAACTTTTTGTTTATATCTGTGCTTGTAATTAAAAGCAGGTTTTTTTAAATAAATGCCCCCTGTTTCAGATGGATTGTGACGCCCATAAAACAAAGCAATAGCTGTGCCCAAGTGGTTAGCAAGCAGACTTCTTCTTTTTAGCTACCCATAAAATCTTTCAGAAGAATTTTGAGGTTTCTTTTCTGGAAGGCTTTAAAATCAATTTATATAGTAAGCCCTCCTTCAAGAAATCCAATACAGTGCTAATTAGTTATTAAGCAGATTAACAAGTAAACTGCTGCCTCCTTCTTTTGTGGGTGAGCAGTTGGCATTTTAGCAAACTTTGCCTTGTGGTAATATTAATACTTCTTGGGGCTGTCGTTCCCTCCTTCCCCCGTCCGCCCTTCCCCAATTATAATTCTCTGCGTTTGATCTTGGAAATGTTTTTTTTTTATCTCAGATATACTGCACAGAGTTGACATTTTATGAAATGTTCTTTTTTAATTATACGGGGATGGTTATCACTGTTAGCAATGTTGGCACCGGCTTTCAGTGCAAAAAAACCCCTTATTTTCTGCTGATTAGATCTTGAAAAGAACTTGAAGCTCTAGGCACCTGAATATTGTAGGGCATCATTGTTCACTGCACAAGCAGCAGGGAACAGAAATGAAAGTAGAAGTGGGAGGACAGTTGTAGGAGCACCTAAATCAACAATAACGGATGAGAGCCAGCCCCGGGAATCGGGAGGTTGGAATGCAGGTGTGCTAGCCCTCGGCTGAGCGTGACTGCAGCAAACCACAAGCGAGTGCAGACGGCAATGCGAGGTGCTCTGCTAGGTCAGTGCTTAGGAGCAGGCCAGTCATGACAAAGCCCTGGTGGGTTGATTTAGTCGGGATTGGTCCTGCCTTGGGCAGGGGGCTGGACTTGATGCCTCCTGAGGTCTCTTCCAGCTCTATCATTTCATGATTCTATGACATCTTTTCTAGGCTGGGCCCTGGTAGTGAGGCGTAATTGTAGTGGCACTCAGAGCGATAAGAAATGACCAGGGTGAGAAAGCGGAACAACTCTGGTGTCACTTTTCAGAGTCAGCTACTAAGCATGACTGAGTGGAGGAAGAATCCGAGAGAGGCTCTCCAGCTGGAAGAGAGAAGACCGTGGTCAATGAACTGGAAATGAAGCCCTTCTTCCAAAGCCGACTCGGTGTAGCCTCTCTTCCAAAGCCGACTGGGCTCGGTGGCAGGGCTCCCGTTGGCTTCCTGCGGCATTTGCTCAGGCCCGGGGTCAGAGTACCAAAGGTCAGGAGCATGGGTTCTCTTCAGAGCTGTGCTCAAAACGCAGGTGCCCATGAAGTGCTTCACAAGCGTGGCTGAAATGTTGGTGATTTCTAGTAAAACCGCCAAAGCCTTCACTTCTGTTCCGGGTCAGAGAAACAACCACTCCTGTGAGGTGAGCAGAAAACAGCTCTTCTGTCGTGTTGGCACAAATGCTACCATAATATGCTGGTGGTGTGTTTGTGGGTCCCCCTCCACTGACTGGTCAGCTAGACGACGTCTACACTGTGTGATTATTTCGGAATAAGCTATTCCAGAAGAAATACTCCGAAATACACAACAGGGAAGCCTGGAAATTCGTCCGAGGCAGGCTTTCCTAATATGGACATGCTATCTCGATTTGGAGCCCCAGGAAGCACTGGGCAGTAATTACTCTGAATGGTCTGGGGGTGGAGCGATTTCGAAATAGCAGCTGTGGGGTGTCCATACTCCTGCTATTCCAAAATAGCTATTTCAGGAGAGCCATTATTCCTCATGGAATGAGGTTTACAAACGCTGAAATAAGCCACCCGTTATTTCAAAATTATTTCAAAATAACAGGCTAGCTGTGTAGACTCTCAGGCTGCGTCTAGACTACATTCCTCTCTCGAAAGAGGAATGCAAATGAAGAACATCAAAAATGCAAATGAAGCACAAATTTACAAATCTCGTGCTTCATTTGCATAGTCGTGTCCAAGAGCTTTTTCGAAGAAGGGTTTTTTTTGAAAGAAAAATTCAGTCTAGATGGAGTTCTTTAAAATAAAAACCCTTTTTCAAAAGAGCCCTTATTCCTGAAAAAATGAGGTTTAGAGGTTCTTTTGAAAAAGGGTGGTTTTTTTTAAAGAGCCCCATCTAGACTGGTTTTTTTTTCCAAAAAACTCTTTTTCGAATAAGCACTTGGGCGCGATTATGCAAATGAAGCACGAGATTTGTAAAATCACACTTCATTTGCATTTTTGATGTCCTTCATTTGCATTCCTCTTTCGAGAGAGGAATGCAGTCTAGACACAGCCTCACATAGTTATTTCGGAATAACAGGCGTTATTCCGAAATAACGTTGCTGTGTAGATGTACCTCTACAGGATAATGGTCTACTACTATTGACAGCTAAGTTCACATACTGAAGGTCTCAGGCTTCCTATGATAAGCTGACTAAACTGACCAGAAAGCATTATGAGGATCGGACAGATGACAAGAAAATTAGCTCAGGACACCTGTTTTAATGAACCGAGCCTTGAGAAAAATCCCATGAGATTTTTAAGGGCCTCAAGTTTATTATATGTCACAATTTGTGCTAGGTGCTGAACAAACCCTTCACCGACCATCCCTGCCCGAAAGAGCTTCCATTAAATAAATGGTCTGTACAAATGGAAAAGCCCTTTCGTTTGCAGATGATAGAGTATCCTCTTAATAAAAGAAACTCTTCTGTGGCCAAGCTGCGACAATGCCGAGCAACGCAGCCAAGGTGGTTATTAACGTGCGAGAGAAATAAACTTTTTTTTAAAACCAAGAATTAGAATATGAGGTTGAGTTGCTTTTTAAAAAAGGCAATTGTGAACCTTCCCTGAACCACGTCTGTTGAAAACACAAATCATATATCATTTGGAAAAGAGAGCTCACAAAGGAGAAGATGATCCACGCTGAACCCTCTTTGTCTTAGTACAAAGGCACATCGTTAAGACACAAGAAAGCTCTCATTTTCTCTTCTGATAGCACAAGTTATATATAATCTTAAGGAGAGGCAGAAAGGGGCGTATAATTGAGGGTGCTGCAGCCCGAGGCAGTGCACGCAGGAAGGGATGGAGGCGAGCGGTGGGTTTTGTGCTTTTCCTTGCGTGACACTCAGCTGCTGGTGGCCCCGGGGTCTGACCTGCCCCCTACTGTAGTCGGGGAGGCCTTGGGCAAAGCCCGGGGAACTCACGGGCAAGGCTATGGGTGAGACTCTTTTAGCCCTGGGAGTGGAGAAATTCTGGGGGCTGAAAGCCACCTTTGCACTTTCCTAATTGGGGGCTAGTGACCCCCGGGTCATCCCAAGCTGCCCTGAGAAGCTGCTGAAGCAAAACCGCCTGAGCCCAGCTACCCATGGGCATGGCATGGCATGTGCGAAGGCCCCAATTCGCTCCTGCTCTGCCCCCCTCCTTGTACCCGCCCCGGGGGGGCTGGCAGAAGTGGCCCTGTGGAGTGACATGCTGGTGTATTTCTCAGCTCCGGCTCGGGGGGGCAGGCTCTCCTGGCCAGATTGCAAGAGTCTCTGCCCCTCTGCCCTGCCTCAGCCATGGGCCAGGCCACGATGGGTGGCCGAGTCTCCCCTTGTGGGACCGAAGGCCTGGTCCGTGCTCCATTGGCGTCAGTGGGAGGGTTCAGCAGGGAAGGCTCAAAGCCGGTCGTGGTCTCCCGCTGGGGTGTGTTGACGTTGGGGTCTGTCGATCATGGCCCTGAAAAGCCCTACCAGCGCACGACCCAGCAAGCCAACCGTGTGTGGCACGAACGCGGGGACGAGTTCAGTCCTCACGCTCGGGTCTTTCGGAGCAGACGGGAACGATGCCGAACGTCGAAAGCAGCAGGCGCTAGCAGGGCTGAGCACCCTGCAAAGGAACCATCTGCTGCCTGGGGGTGGTGCTGGTCCCTGGGGAACAATCTCCCAGAGCGCACACCCCTGAGTGTGTGTGTGTGTGCGTGTGCGCGCAAGAGAGAGAGAGAGAGGGTAGAATTGCTTGAACAGCATCAGTACTTCACATGGGGCGTCTCAGGGTGAATGACACCCCTGATTTCTTAGCACACCAACCGTTTTTTTCCCGCTATCGCGCTATAGCGCTGTCTCCCCTTCTGATTTCTCTCTCACCTTCTCTAGCTTCTCTTCGGTATCGATCTGAGCAGCCGGATGATCTTCTTGATAAACAAGGCTCTTTAAATGCCATAAAAGCTCATTATTAGGATAATGGAACCAAAGTTAAAAACAAATCAAACAATGGGGGGAGGAAAGGTTCCCCCCAGGTGGCTAGGAACAAAAAAAACCCTGAAAACTAATTCAATTAAAATAACATCCAACCTTTTTGTTCCGTCAGTGGTTTGATTTCTCTAAGGCAGGTACACAGAGATGAGAGATTTCTTTGAAATGCTGGGGATAGCACACCCATAGACAGAGCTACGACAGATCAAAACAGCAGGGCTTTTTGGTACAAAACAACCTGCTATGATTAAGCTTCGGCTTTATGGGCTGAAATGTTTTTTTCGGTCCCAGATGCCTTTGCATCTGTTGCTGCTCGTTCCTCATGCCTTTCCCCTTTTAAACCTGGCCACGGGTCTCCACTGAAAGGAAATGTCTACTATACAGACGTGGGAGAATTCGGTCTCTAGCATCCTGCTGCCCTGAAGCTACGTTTCCTTCCGCTCTGAGGCCGGTGGTTGATTTTTAGACGGTGCTGTGCTCGCGGCGTTGGGTTCTGCTCATCGGGAGAACGGGACCGTGGGGACGGAGGCTGGGGTGGTGTTAAGTGATGTGGCTCCACAGCTGTCTTGGAAGACCTGTTCCTCATCTTCTCCTTCTCCAGTAAGAGTGCTACGGGCGTGATGCCGGAGAATCCCTGGAACCGAGGTCTGCTGGACCCTAATTTTAAAGCCCAACCTGAACCTGACCTAGGCTCAGCTGACCTGAGTGTCGAGTCATTTTCAGACCGGACTTACCCTCCTCCCCGCCAGGCCTGTGTCCCCACCGCCTTGTCTTGGGGAGTACTTGGTGGCTGCTCCCCACAACCCAATGCCTGGGGGTCACCTCTACACACCTGGGCCAAGGCCATAACCTCTCTTGTTTTGTGGGTCTCTTACTGAAGCCTGAGTTTGTCCACCGTCCTCGGAGGCTTTCTCCTCCGTCGCTAGCGCCTGGTCACATTTCCCTTCTCTGCAGCGTCCTTCTGCTGGGGACAGAGTCCTCAAACCCTCTTCCAAAGTGTTCCAGCATGAATCCTGGTGCCCCCCCAACCTCTTCCCTCCTGCAAGCACTGCTCCTCATTGCTTGCTCCTCTGAGTAGGAGTGGCAGGTTCTGGCTCACTTGGGAGGCATCATACCTCTGGCGCTCTGCCGTTGTTGCTCAGTTTTGCCCACAGACACACATGCCTCTGTCCTCTGGCTGCTTCCGGGGCTGCTCCCCCTGCAACTGGGAGAAGCCCGGGCTGTATGTTTGGATCTAGCGCCAGCGTTCGGAGGTGGCTCCAAATCCGGATTTAGAACATTGCATGGGGGAAACGTTTGGGTCCTGGTTCTTGCGTGGGGCCTGCCTGCCCTTTACGACCACCGATAGAGGGTCAAAGCCAGGCACGTCCTGAGACAAGACCAGGCCCACCTGCTGTGAGAAGAGGCTCAGGGTGTCCGTCTTGGACCGCCTGAGCTTCAGGACCTGGTTCTGGTTCTGCATGTGGCCTCGCTTGCAGCTGGGGAGGTGCATGGCCTAAGTGAGGGTGAGAATGTGGCTACTTGTTTGCGTCTAATGTCAGTACTGGCAGGGTGGAGAGGGATGGCAGGAGAGAGATCGCTTGATCATTCCCTGTTCGGTTCACTCCCTCTGGGGCACCTGGCATTGGCCACTGACGGCAGACAGGACCCTGGGCTAGATGGACCTTTGGTCTGACCCGGTACGGCCGTTCTTCTGTTCTGTCACAAGACTCTGTTGCTGGCACAAGCAATACAGAACGGCTTCAAGCTGTCCATAGTTGGCAACTCCCCTTTGCTATCTGCTCCTGGGAAAGCCAGGCAGCTGATGGGCTTCTCCTGGGCTTTGAAGGTCTCCTTATGGGCTGAGTCAGGGAGAAGGGAATCCCAGTCTAGCTAATCTATAGAGCTGTTCTCGCCACTCTCATCGCTGGGGGTATCTGGCTGTATCTGCCCAGTCCAGACTGGGAAGCAGAGAATCTGAACGTTGAAAGTGACTGTCGGGAGCTCTGATTGTTTTGCTTTATTACATCGGATTTGTATCCCCGAAATGCCTGGGCTTCCTGGCTAGCAGGTGCACCGTTCAGTTGACATTGGCCTGGCGCAGTTGATTCTAGGGTGGCTTGGTAGAGAAATCTTGCTTGACGTGCGTCTGGAGTTGACTAGATGAAGAGGTCTAGTCAGGCTCTTTCCTGCGTGGGGATGTTACGCTGGCGGCTGCCCCTTCAGCCTCTCTGTTTGCTTTGCTTTTCATTGCATGACTCAGGCAAACCCAGAGCCAGGCAGGAGCACTTGCATCTCAATGGGCCCTGGCTTTTGGTTTATGTTAGTCACCCTCAAAAGTTATTGAAATACCAATTTGTATTAGCCCAGAAGAGTTTTAGCTCATTGTCCTTTCTGCTGCACTGCGCTCAGCCGGTATTCCGACCCAGCGGCAACGAGACCAGGCGGCGGTGATCCAGTTAGGGGGGCAATGCCTCTAAGAACAGCCGAGTACGACACTGGCAAGGGGGGAAAAGTCCCTGCAAGCGTGCTGGGAAGAACTGGCCACTAGCGCGCATTCGGGTTTGAAGCTTTTGGAAGCGTGGCCGGAGGTGTGGTGTGCTCTCCTAAGAGCGCTACCAAGGGGAGTCAGACGGCATATTTGGAGTGTCCATGCAAGGCCAGAGAAGAGGCAAGGAAAGTTCGGCACGTGCATGGCTGTGACCTACCCTGCCTAACGAGATAGCTCATTTAGAAAGTACCTTGTACAAGCGTCACAACTACAACCCGCTCGCTTTCCAAAGGGCCGGATACCCATAATTCCACAGGCCCGGCGGGTGCTCAGGACCTCTAAAATAAGCCAAGCCATGCCCTAATGAGTGCTCCTCAACCCTTCGGAGCTGACCCGCCTGCCTGACGTCTGACCCCAGGTACCGACTTTACGAATAGCTCTTCCCTTTCCAACAAGCTGAATGGACACGGTGGCTTTGAACGCCCCCGATCTCTGGCTGTAAAGTCGGCATCCCTGGTCCCGTGAAGGGGTTAGCTGGGCCGTGACGAAATGAAGCCACCTCTTGACGGACACATGGACGCTGTTGTGAAAAGCCCCCAGCACCGTTTGGGACAGGACACAAAGAGAACTGCAGCCCATTGGAACAGCTGGGGCAATGAAAGGAGACAGGCTAGGAAACGGGGGCCCGGTGAGTTCTTTCAAGGAAAAGGAGGCACCGCTGCTGACGGGACCATCCGCAGGAGCTTTTCACCATCCAACCCCCTCCCCGAGTCGAGCGCTCCACAGACGTGCCCTTCCCCCCTCAGCCCAGCAGAATGAACCCAGCCACCGTGCAAACCACACGGTGAGTCCCAGCACCGTTAGCAATGGCCCGGGGCACATGTGACAAAGGACGGGAGCTGGCTGATTTGTGCCCCACTGCTGCTTTTGGCTGCTCCTGCCGAGCTGGCTTTTCCCTCCCCAGAGTCACCCCCAGCGGAGAGCTGCCCATTTTGCCTACGTCTAGGCCGAGTTTTCAGCCCCAGCACGTGGCAGGAGGGACAGGCATTGCTGAAGCAATGCGCACGGCTCTTTGTGGCCTCCCGCCACCACGGGCACGTTCCTCACGCGCCCAGCACCCCGGCCAAGCCTGCACAGGACCATCGGGCCCGCAGAGGCGCAGGGCTGGCAGCCTGTGCAAGCTGCTGCCCGGGCGATGTGAGCGGTGGCAGGGAGCGCGGCGGGCACCGAGGCAAATGGCTCGTCCCTCCGGTTTGACGTTCCCCATCTTTCAGTGGCCCCGCTGTGGAAATGTCCCTGCCCTGGGCTCTACGCCTAAACCACAGGCCTGTCCATTGGCCTGCCAGTGGTAGCTTAGCACCGCCCCCCAGCAGAAAGCTTGCCTGGCCCACATTCCGGTCCTGCCTCTCCCAGCTGGTGCTCTGCAGCCGGCAGGCGAGGGGACGGGAGGGAAATGCTGGTGGCGCCTGGGCCTGTCTCCTGGGATAAGCCGTACTTGTACTGCCAATTGAGATGTCCTGGGGAGTAGACTCCAACCCCCACTGCTGTCTCCAGCGTCCTGCGGCAGCCACCAGACCCCAGGCATTGCTCCCCGGCTCCATCTCCTTTCGCTGCGGATCAGCCCCTGCTCTCCTGTCTCCTCTTGTCGCTACTCTTCCCCTCGCGCCATACTACTTCCCTTGCCCATGTGCTGTCACTTGCTGCCACGCTCCCGCGACTGGAAGGTGCCGTTTCACACGCAATCGACATTGAATCCTAGAATCCTAGAACTGGAAGGGACCTCGAGAGGTCATCAAGTCCTGTCCCCGGCCCTCACAGCAGGACCAAATACTGTATAGACCATCCCTGATAGATGTCTGTCCAACCTGCTCTTAAATATCTCCAGGGATGGAGATTCCACAGCTCCCCCCAGGCAATTTATTACAATCTTTTCCAATTTCGGTTGTAGATTTCCATGACTCTGCTTCATGACGGGTGACCCGCACTGCTTTTCCTAAATCTTTTCATAGACTCATAGAATCGTAGAACACTAGACCTGAACGGCACCTCGAGAGGCCATCCAGTCCAGTCCCCTGCCCTCATGGCAGGACCCAGCACCATCTAGACCATCCCTGATAGATGTCTCTTAAATATCTCAGGAGATGGAGATTCCACAACCTCCCTGGGCAATTTATTCCAGTGTTTAACTACCCTGACAGTTAGGAACTTTTTCCTAATGTCCAACCTCAACCTCCCTTGCTGCAGTTAGAGCCAATTGCTTCTTGCTCTATCCTCAGAGGCCAAGGAGAATTATTTTTGTCCCTCCTCCTCGTGACACCCTTTTAGACACCTAAAAACTGCTCTCACATCCCCTCTCAGTCTTCTCTTTTCCACACTAAATGCCATCACTCTGAAATTTGCTCCCCTCCACATGTGCAGAGTTCTCCCCGAGCAGTCTGGTGACCTGATTTATCTCCTGAAATGGATGATTGCTTCCAGGCCGGTGCTCTGACCACCCCAGCACCTCCCTGAAGCATCCCCGACCAGAGGCAACTTTCCCATCGCAACAGCAGGGGAAGCAGATCACTTACTCTCGCCCACAGACATGGCCAATGGCTCCTGCCCAAGAAGCCACTTCACTGATGCACTGGAGAAACTTTAATGCCTGGGGACATGCCTGAGGCCGACTGATTTACTATGCACACCATGCTGGAGGCATAAGAATGGTTCAATTTATCATCTCTGAGCTGCTTTTGCATTCAGCTGTTTCCCTGTGGTGGCTAATCTGTATTTGTACCATGGAAGAGCGGGCGGCAGTCCCCCCCATCCTTGTGCACTGTTCAGAAAACAGCGTCGCAGGAAGAACAGCAACAACTAATGGAACCGATTCATCTTCTGGAGGTTCCCTTTTATAACTTGTGGGGCAGTGCTTATTTTCTCAACCCCTGGGTTTAAATGCATCTGTAACCGCAAAGAGGAAATTGACCCTACATTTTAGATTTTATTAACAAGCGTCTACTAAACCCAGGGCTAATAGAAAAGCTCCCATCTATTTATTGTTTACTTCCAGTGGAAATGCATATTTTTTAACAAATAAGCATTGCCCTGCGGCATTGGCAGCCCAGGTGATGCAGCTTTGAGTTACTGCATAAGGACTTGAACGTGAAATTGACTAGAAACCGATTTTATATTTTTTACACGAAACTACCCCATGGATTTTCACTGGCCCAGCTGTTAGAAAAGCAAAAAAAGGAAACAATCAGCATAACTAGAGGAAAGTAAATGCAAATGTTTAGAGCCTTTGGCTTGAATGCTTCTTCAAGGTGTTGTTAGTAAGGTTGATAAGGGGAAATATTTTTTGTAGAGCTTTGTCTACACTGCAGGGTTTTTGTGCGAGAAGCCTTTGGCCGAAGAGCTCTTGTGCAAAAACGTCTTCCGCAAACGTGTGTCCAGACCTCAAAGCGCATCGCAAAAGTGATGTGCTTTTGCGCAACAGAGCGTCCACACTGCATGGACACTCTTGCGCCAGAAAGCTCTGCCATCAGAGCACCTGTGCTTTTCCCCATAGGGGATTCTTCCACAAAAACCCCTCCGGAGCTGCAGCTGCAAGAGCTGTAGCGCAAAAAGGAGTTATTCCTTGTGGGGAGAGGAAACACTCTACCGGCAAAAGCCCTCTGTGCTGTCGATTTTCTTGCGCAAAAACGTGCTTGAGGTGTGGACGCTCCGCCGGTTTTTGCGCCGGTTTTGTCGTGTAGACCTAGCCTAGGAGTTTGAAGCTCCGTCCTTCGAATCATGTTCCCCAATTGCTTGTGTTAACAGGAAGCAACATTGTGGGAAGGAATTCGCTCTTGATCACCTGACATGGGAGCGCCAGTAAAGGCTGCTGTCCTGGTTTATGCCACCACGTCCTTCCGCTGCTAACAGAACCCCATGGCCTGCTGTTTTATTAGCAATAATTAAGTGTACAGGACTCACGTATCTAAAGCCATGTGTGTGTCAGGTAAAGAACAGCGAATCCCACAGGCGGATCCAGGCGTGCCGAGCTGGTGACTGCTGGGTCATCCCTGCGGTCAGGGGCGGCTAAGTCACTTACCACACGGGTGCGGGGCGAGGGAGGAGAATCGTCGGTCATAGCTCAGGGCAATGTTCAGGGCTGTGTGCTGCACTTGAGAAGAGCTCGCTGCCAACAAGCAACGGTGCCAGACGAGCTAGGAGAGGAAGGACTGGCTCCGACAGACGGCGATTTGCAGACTGCTGGGGATGGGCAGCCCTGCAGGGCCCTCCAGGATGTCGAGTTGAAAGGCGCAGGAAAGGGTGTTGGCTTGGAGTCTCGGGGATTGAGTCAAGTCACCTTGGATGCTCATGGGTCACTGGTATTGGCTGATGGCCATCGCCCCTGGAGCCCTGCCCACAGCTGCAGCATGGCGTGATAACGTTCTCATGCGTTTGGCTGGGGAGGGGCTGACAGCAGGAATGATGAACCTCCTTCCACAGCAAGATGGTGACGTTCCGGTTGTCTCTCTGTTCTTGTTAGCAGAGCCGCAGCGGTGTTGGTCCTCCAGCTGAGGGAACAGCTTCTAATGGACCAAATGCTGTTGGTGAAAGAGACAAGCTTTCCGTGGCTCGAAAACAGCAGAGGTTTGTCCGTGAAAACCTATGACCTCCCGCACCTTGTGTCTCTGGTATGGGATATGTCCGAGGAGCAGTTCTCCCTCTTGCCCAGCAGATGGAGCAGTTTTCCTGTTCAAGCCTAATATGATCAACATTACGGTTTTTATTGCATTAGAGATACCGGCAGCCAGATACCCAGCAGGGATGAATCAGCAGAGCCCTATGGAAGCGACCCCTGTTTCCACCAGCTGGGGATTTGCCCCGTGTATAAACACAGAATAAAATATGCTATAAAAAGCCATGGGAGACGGCAAGTTTACGGGGGGGAGTTGTATAAATCCCGCACACAGATACCTGAACCGTCGATAGCTCGGTTTTCTGCACGTCTCATGCCGCAGAGCGGGTTGTTCTTTTTTGCCGCGCTCCAAAGTGCGGTGAGAAATCAGACGAGGGTGTGAAGGGACCCTTTGGATCACGGGGCTGTTTGGCCGTTCCTGTCCTTGACTCGTGTTCAGCTGCCATTCCCTGCCATCCCCTCGCAGCAAAAGTCAGTGGTGACACAAACAAGGCCCAGACCATGCCCTTGTTCTTGCTTCGTGAATCATTGAAGGAGAAAATATTGCCTAGGATCCAAACTAGAAAGAAAACAAAAAGCCAAGAGTCAGAAAGCAGGGCATAGGTGGACCTTTCCGGTAACCCTAACTACCTCTGTGTGTTCCCTTCAGTGACAGAGAAACATGCTCCTCTCCTTGTGGGGATTGTCTCTCAGGTCCGTCTACACGGCAAGCTTCTTTTGAAATAACCCTTTCCAGAAGATATCTTCTGGAAAAGCTGATTCCGAAGTAGTGCGTCCACACTCCAGGGAAGCCTCAAAATTCGTCCGAGGCAGGCTCCCCTAACGTGGACGTGCTATCTCCACTTAGAGCCCAGGAGGCACTGGGGAGGAATAACTTTAGAAGGCCCTGGTGAGCAGCTATGTCAACATGGCAGCAGTGGAGCGTCTACACACGCCCTCTTCCAAAAAGGCTTTTTCGGAAAAGGGCTTATTCCTCACGGACTGAGGTGTACCGCCGTCGGAAAAAGCCCTCCGTTATTTCGACTTTCTGTCGAAATAATACAATTGCAGTGGGGATGCCAGTTTTTTTTTCCAGAATTACAGCCGTTATTCCGGAAAAACGGTGCCGGGTCGACGCACCCTCAGAAGAGCATCTCTCTCCTGCCGAGTTTCACGTGTATAAACCTGGAGGGACTCCACTGACCTCCAAACGCTTCTCTCTTACTCCCCCATGTCACTCTGGACTGACTCCATTGCTTGTGTTGGACTGAGAGCCACTAGATCCTGGAGTAAAGACGAGATTGGAATCTGGCCCAATAGAGTTGAGCCCTTGATTTTCCTGCCTCCAGGATCACACTGTAGGTGTTAAAAGCGCCCGTTTTCTCTGCTATCAGCTGTTGAGGTCCCAAAGCTCACTGCAGCATTCCAGCCTCCCTTTCTCCACAGGACAGCCACTTCTTGGGCTGTTTTCCAGCCGTAAGCGCGGCTGCTCCTGCCACTGGGCTCTGCTATCCTTCATTAGCCTTTCCTTGTACCCCTGGCCCTCCCTTAGCACAACCCTCCCTTGCAATAGCAGTGGAAGCATTGAATTGCAAAGCAGAACCGGGTGTTTTACCTTCCAAGGAGGCGTGTGCCTTTGGGGCAAGCTTTCCTCTGCTTCCTGTGGGCTAATTTTGGCTTCTGTGGAACGTCCTGGCTAGTCTCCTAGCTTCAGCCATGGCATCACAAGTTGGGGAGTGGCCACAGAGAATGCCTCAGCTTTTCCTCGGCATGTGGGTTTTCCCTTCCTCCCCTCTGTTCCCTGCTCACACATTCCACGCACAAAGGGTGGCCTTTCTCCCGGTCCTAATGCCGGTCAGAGCCGAGGCTGTTCTGCTCTGAGGTCTCATCCCACACGATGTGTTGAAAGGTCGGCCTCTGGGTAGGCTCTGGCAGAAGCAGCTGCAGGCTATTTGAAGAGGCATTTCCCTGCCCTTGCTCAGTCAGGTCTGCTGCTGTCTTGTTAGACGGGACCACCTGGGTCCCCCGGCCAGCTCCTCAGTTATGCAACAGGAGCGAAACGAAGCTTCCTCCCAGTCTTAGTTCCTCCTCACGCCGTCGCTTCCTGCCCCGGCCCACACCTGCCTGTGCCTTGCCTGTTGCTCTCCTCCTTGCGCTCTGTCACCACAGCCCCTCCTTCCCCCTCGTCCGATGCGCCAGAGTCCCGCTCTCCTCTTCCAGATACCTCCTCCAAGCCCATTTCTCCACTTGAAGATCCACCTGAGGCAGAGAGCAGAGCATCCCTTCGCAGGGATGTAGGGTAAACTGAGGCAGGCCATGGTATCTTGCTGAGAATGTACTCAAATCCGAAATCATTAGGCCAGGCCTGGGAAGCACACAGAAGGAAGTCCTCTCACAGTAGCCATCACAATTTCAGCAAAATAGTTAACCTCACCATGTCCATTTTGGGGACTTCCACCCTGTTTATGTTGGCTCATTTAGCTTGTTAGGAATAACTACCTGTATTAGTGATAACATGTTTAATTGGCAATGGGCGGAGTTACTGTGTAACTTTCCTAGTTCATTGGCTTATGTGCATATCTCATTTCCTCTGCTAGACCTATCAAATCGCTTGCCTGCCGTCCATCTGCTACCTATATAATCTAATGTATGTTTGGGGTAAGGCGGTGCTCACCAGGCTAACCCCCGATGGGTACTCCACCAGCTGTGTGCACCAATAAATCCTCTGCTTGTTTTCACCTGCACCCAGTGTGTCCGGAATTATCCCCTACACAGGGCGACGTTGCTCCCAGGACCGATCGCTGGTGTGACTTCCCTCTAGTCCCACCTTGTGCGTCACCGCCTTCTACCCGTCCTCTGTGGGGGTCTCTCAGCCCTGGTGGCAGGGGCTTGCGTGGGCATAGAGGAGGTTCCATTGGGCCCTCGATGAGTGTTCCAGGGCAGATGCACAGGGCCAAATCCAGGCTAATGGCGTGATGCTGGTTTGCGTCAATGGAGGATGCATGGGGATGTGCCATGTGATCTGTGGCACGTTGGGAAGGGCGATTGCTAATGGCCCTGGCCAAAGAGTGAGGCTGGGAGGACACCCTGACCATACCGCAGTGTTGGGTGCCACTAACAATGGAACCCAGATGTTTTCCCATTGGTGTCTATCCCAGAAGCCTGCTTGCTAGCCACGCTGCTTTCAGACAGCCAGAGGCTACCTCACATCAGCTTCGTGCTGGTAACCAGCCGCCACTCCCTATAACTCATAGGGGTTTAAGAACAACAGTACAGACCTTTAGATCATTTGATCAAGGAGAAACACCACTAACCAGTTGCAGTGGTAGGTTGTTATCCTCAAGTCAGGGGAACCACCCCACCCAGCACCGGTATGTTCCACCTTCCCCTCCTCCGCAAAATTGGTGCAATCTGTTTGTTACGTCTACTATCAGGTGACTGGCCAACGTTGGCTTTTGCAATGAACAGCCCCAGAGATCTCTAAACACAAACAGCTGTGTCAGTTGTGAGATGGTGTGTCTTGCACCATGACTCTTGAACAACGAAAGAATTGATATTGAAAGGTCAGGTCTGCTTTGTCCTGGATTGCCTGAGCTCTAAGGCATTCAGAGGAGGAACTGTGCGCATTCCTCGAGAGATGCTCTTTTTATACATGGAACCTGGGGACTTTCAGACCTAGAATCATGGTTTCGGAGGGACCCCAGTCATCTAGCCTAAGGCTTTGTCTACACTCCAGTCTACGTGGGCATAACTTATGTCACTCGGGGTGTGTGACTAAACTGTCCCAAGCACTTGTATGCACAGCGCTTGCCCAGGGGCATTGCTTCTGCCCCTCGGGGAGGTGGTTTTCCTACCCCAAGGGCAGAGCCGCCGGCATATAGTGTCTTTGCCTGCTGTGCTATAGTGGCACAGCTGCATTGGTACAGCTTCAGCACTATATGGATAGATGTGGCCTAATCTAACCCCCATGCGCCGGTTGCCTTGCCTTGCCTTGCCTTGCCATTCAGCACTGCTTACCTGCCACCTGCGGATGTGGGACCCACGCAGCTTTTTAGCAACGTGAATAAAACCTTTGAGCACAATAGTGCCTTGTTACAGGTGGCAACGAGGCACATCTGTGTGCTGGGCTGAGAGTTCTAGGTCCAGGCTGCGTGTCTGCCCTTCCGTGTTGTGAACCATTACAGGCTAGGCGCTTCCTTTATCCATCAGTTACCTTTGCATGCATTTAAGTAGGGAAAAGGCCGGTGTTTGTGCAGGAACTTATGATGCATATTACAGCCAAGATTGCCATTCTACACACGGCACTGCGCGTGCCCCTAGTAAACAACAGGAACTGTCCCACAGCATGGACAAGGGAAAAAGGACAATCCAGGGAACTACACACCAGTCAACCCCACAGTCCCCGGAAAAATCATGGACGGGCTCCTCAAGGAATCCATTTAGAAGCACTTGGAAGACGGGGATGTGATCACCAAGGGCAAGTCGTGCCTGACCGATCTGATTAGCTTCTATGATGAGGTAACTGGCTCTGTGGACATGAGGAAGTTGGTGGATGTGATGTCCCTTGACTTTAGCAAAGTTTTTGATACAGTCTCCCACAATATTCTTGCCAGCAAGCTAAGGGAGTATGGATTGGATAAATGGACTGTAAGGTGGATAGAAAGCTGGCTAGACTGTTGGGCCCAATGGGTAGTGATCAACAGCTTGATGTGTGGTTGGCTGTATGTTTCAAGCGGAGTGCCCCAAGGATCAGTTCTAGGGTCATTTTTGTTCAACATCTTTGTTAATGACCTGGATGAGGGGATGGGTTTGCACCCTCAGCAAGTTTGCAGATGACACTAAGCTAGGGACAGAGGTAAATATGCTGGAGGGCAGGGATAGGGTCCAGAGTGACTTAGACAAATTAGAGGACTGGGCCAAAAGAAATCTGATGAGGTTCAACAAGGACAAGTGCAGAGTCCTGCACTTGGGACGGAAGAATCCCAAGTATTGTTACAGGCTGGGGACTGAATGGCTAAGTAACAGTTCTGCAGAAAAGGACCCGGGGATTGCAATGGATCAGAAGATGGATATGAGGCAACAGTGGGCCCTTGTAGCCAAGAAGGCTAATGGCATATTAGGTTGCATTAGGAGGAGCATTGCCAGCAGATCCAGAGATGTCATTATTCCCCTTTATTCGGCTTTGGTGAGGCCACATCTGGAATACTGTGTCCAGTTCTGGGCCCCCCTCTACAGAAAGGATGTGGATGCATTGGAGAGGGTCCAGCGGAGAGTGACCAGAATGATGAGAGGGCTGGAGCACATGACCTACGAGGAGAGGCTGAAGGATTTGGGCTTATGTAGTCTGCAGAAGAGAAGAGTGAGGGGGGATTTGATAGCAGCCTGCAACTTCCTGAAGGGAGGTTCCAAAGAGGATGGAGAGAGGCTGTTCTCAGTAGTGACAGATGGCAGAACAAGGAGCAATGGGCTCAAGTTGCAGTGGGGGAGGTCTAGGTTGGATATTAGGAAACACTATTTCCCTAGGTGGGTGGGGAAGTGCTGGGATGGGTTCCCTACGGCGGGGGTGGACTCTCTATCCCTAGAAGTGCTTCAGTCCTGGTTTAACCAAGCCCTGGCTGGGCTGATTGAGTTGGGGTTGATCCTGCTTTGGGCAGGGGGACTGGACTCAATGACTCCTGAGGTCTCTTCCAGCCCTGGGGTTCTCTGATTCTGTGATTCAATGAATCCAAGTCGACAGGACAGCTGAAGGTGGGAGAAGGGAAGGAGCGCTAACCCCATCTTATGGGCAGGGCCTGAGGCGTAGATGGGAAATTGAGCCCAGGTTCCCTAAGTCCTGCTCAGAGTCTTCGGCCGGTAGGCCTCCCACCTTCGAAGGGCTCATGTTACCCTTGATACGTGTTTACAAATACCTGCGCTCTGGGGCTAGTTCTGCAGCCCTTGTCTGCGGCAGGTAGTGGCAGTTTTTCCGGGCGTTTTAAGGGACACCGCATTTGGCTCCCGGTTGATCAGTGTTTTGTTAAGGGCTGGCCCCTGGGGAGTTTCCTAGCACAGAGGGGTGGGTCTCAGGGCAAGGAGAGAGAGTCCTTTTTGCTTCTGGGAAGTGACACAAGACGCAGTAAGTCCATTCCCACAGGGCAGTGGAAAGAGATAGGCTGTGGTGAGCCAGGTCCTATCCCGGGAGGAGATGGGGGGATAAATTGCCACTCTTGTGACCAGGCCTAGGTGTGACCGATGACACGAGGACTAGGGCAATGGCGAAGCAGGCACCGTCCGCGGCATTCACTTTTGTGAACTGGGATTCTCTTCAGAACAGGCTCATACGCTGCTCCCCTCTCCATAGACTGAGCAGCTTCCAGTCCTGCGTTAAGCATCTGTCCCACATTTGTTCTCTGCTCCTCCCAGGAGCCTATGCAGCCGGGCGCCTTGTGTGGGGAGGTGTGAGGCGTGGGGTTGTTTTAATTGAAAGAGAGCTCGCAGCGAAAGACTCCGTGCCCGTCGCCAGCTGTTCGGGCCCCCAGCAGAGTCCACTTCTTTGTTAAAAGCAAAATACCCCCAGGCAGTCAATTAATGACCCTGTCGCTTGATGAGCGGATAGGAATTTGGCAGCCACAGCCTTGTTTTGGGTAGTTAAAAACAGCTAATAAAGTTTTGAATGTTAAAAAAAGTAAACCCTGCCAACTCCATTGAATTTACTATCAGACTGTGGCCACCGGGCAAATATTAGCTTTCTTTGTGGGAAACCTGCAAGATGTTTCAACTTTTGAATGGAAAATACAGGTGCGGTTTCTATACCGGCTGACTCATATTCTTTTCCCACCAAAGACTACACTTGTCTTAATTTCCTCTCAATTACACTCAGGCATTAACTAATACTGACTAACTACAGCCCAAAATAATTATTGCTATCTGTTCCCTTTGTAAATATAACTCCAGCACTGAGCGAGAAGAATAATGGCATATTTACAGAAGGCAGCTAATTAAACTGAGCTTCAATTGCTTTCAGTTTGCCAGAAGGAGTCATTTTCACAGCAAAAAATGTGTGGAAGCCGGCATGCTTACCAGGAACAACTCGGTATAACATAATTCAGGGTTCCCCAGACAAAAATTCAGTTCAAGACAAATTTACACTGGCAATAAAAATCTCATTAAGGAAGATATGAAGATTTCTCTGCTACATCACGACAGTTAAAAGAGGTGATCATTTTTTCAGTTTATTTAAGGAACAGTATATATTTCATTGTTCCATAGCAGCGGTAATTGCAAGTGTCTTTCAAACACTTCTCGCAGTAATGCGTTTGTCTTATTGCTGTACCTTTCGCACCCGGCCTCTTGCTGTATCTTCATTAACAGAGCCCGGGGATGCTAGAGTTGCTAAGCTTTTCAGCGTTCATTTCCATTTCCCACATTTTCTCACCCCACCCTTCCGTGCCATGAAAATTGTCCCTTTGCCCCAACTTCATATACCGCTGGTGAGTTCTGCCGCAAATTAGGATCTGGCCCCTAACCCGGAAGCTTCCCTGGTGGTTTGCGGATTTTTTTTTATCTGCATTCATTCATGGCAAGTACGAAAGTACTGTGACAAAGCAAAGTTTGAAAACAGGCTAGGCCCCCGGGTTGTCTCTGTCTTGCAAAAACAAAAAGCAGGGGATGCCTCAAAGTTGTTCTTTCTCCAGAATAGCCAACGCCTGTTCCTAACACCTGCGTCGCGAGAGAGTCTGGCGCAAAGAGAGCATCATTTACCAGAGCTGCTCCTTTGCATCCAGAAATGCAGTGATCTGTTGCAGACACCCCCCGCCCCCCTCAATTCCTGCATTTGTTTTTATCTATCCAAAGTAATGATTTGGCAGGCAGCGGCACTTCTTCTGTGTTTAATTAATTCCTTTAATGTTATGGGAAATGAGAATAATGGGGGCTTAATTTTGCTATCTATGTAAAGCTGATTGGTAATTATGGAGAGCTCAGGCGTTTTGGCTTCACAGACCCAAGTCAAGTGACCTCTCCATCCGGAGGACTTGGCGTGTTTCATTCATTCATTGTGAGCGAGCCGAAATGGCATGGAAGCAGATGCTCCTCCGCCGCAAGTTCGGTTACGTGAAGGCAAAATATGAAACTGTATTGGATTCTGTTTGTTTAAATGCAGTGAACGTAAGCTAGCACTAGGAATGCACTACAGGGTGCAGGACAGAAATTATTCCTGTTGGAGCCAACTAGGACACAAAGGTGCTTTAACCTCACCGATAACGCAGCATAACTCTAATGCCCTCAAGAAAACAACGCGAGGTCCCTTAGCACCTTAGGGTACGTCTCGACTACAGGCTTTTGTTGACAGAGGCTTTGTCGATAGATATTGTCGACAAAACTTCTGTCGACAAAGAGTGTCTAGACTACATCCAGTTCTGTCGACAAAGCAAGCCGTTTTGTCGACATGAGAGTGTAGACGCAAAGGACAGTGTAGATGCGATAACGCCTTCTGTGGACAGAACTCTGTCGACAAAAGGCATTATTCCTCATAGAATGAGGTTTCCGCCACCGACAAAACTGCCGAGTTCTGGCGACGTTATGGTGACAGAACTTGGCGGCAGTGTAGACGCAGGTATAAGTTTGTCGACAAAAGGCCATTTTTGTCAACAAAATCCTGTCGTCTAGACACACCCTTACAGACTAACAAAAAAGTAGATAGCATCATGAGCTCTCGTGGGCACAACCCACTTCTTTATTAGCGGTTCTCATGTACTGGAGATTTAGACCATTTATTTTGTTACATATTGAAAAAATAATGATTAAAAGTTCAAATTTTATTAAAAATACTTATGAACATGCACTTGTTTTGTAGAAGTAAAATGTTACTTATGACGTATACAAAGAAGGTTGAAATATGTACGGCCATTTTAAACCAAGTGCCTTAACGAAGTCCATAAGGTGCACATTGCAGCATAACCTCTTTTTTTTGTACTACCCAGGGCGC
>JANRFK010004440.1:46505784-46516591 GCA_030068395.1 Apalone spinifera | reverse complement strand
ATGCTTCAAGCAAGTAAAAATGGATGTTACGGGGGGTTCCTGTCTGGCTACAGCATCAAGCGCAAACATCAATTTTTACAAAGCTATCACTTTTCAAGAGATAGGGACCCCACTTCCATAGCTAACTTATCCCGGCCACGCTGACTGGCATCAGTAATACCACCATGCTTCAGTTCCCTGCTGAAGTGGTCCCAGATCCGTCTCTCTTGTGGGATCGGGGCCTGGCTAAGCAGTTTATCGTTAGCTGGGTCATACTGTTTTCACTTTATAAATTACTGGTGGGCCATTAACATTTTTCCAGGCTTTTGGCTCTTCTTCAGCATTCAAAAGTTTGAGTAAAAATCAATATAAATGGTTCAGAGAGCTCCTCAGGCAATTCTTTTAATACTCTTGAGTGAGAGTTATTCAGTCCTGCACATTTAAAAAATGTAACTTTTAACAGTTGCTATTTCACGTCTTACCTAGTTATTGGTGGAGTAGAAAGTATTTCCTTACTCTTTAAATATGAATAAATCATCCTGCTTTTTAAGGAAAAACAGAAAGGTTTAAAACCTCTGTCTCTTTTACATCGTAATTGACAATTTTATAATCTTTATCAAATATTGGATATATACCATTTCTGGGAATACATTTATTCCTAATATATCTACATAATTCCTTATTTCTCTTAAGTCTAGGCCATTTATTGAGATCTTGTGCCTGTTCCTGCTGCTGATTGGAACTCATTTATGTCAATTTTTCCATATGTTATATATTGTTTTCACCTTTTATTTCTGCTTTCACCTCCCCGTATAATCAGATTTTTTTTTTATTCAAATAAGCCTTCTTTTGTGATTGCAGAGTGGTGGTGGGTTTATCTTGTTGGCATCTAATGAAATTCCCAATTATCACTCACATGTCTATTTAAATTTCTCGTCTGCTCCAATTCACTTAGTCCATTTCCAGCTCCAGGAAACTGACCGTTTAAAGATATCACCTGTCCATATTACCAGTTAGAACTATATTCTCTTTCTGCAGACATAAGTGAAATTAGGTTACAATCTCTTACACCTTGGTGACCAGCAGTATTTAATTCTGTGATCAATTCATCTTTATCCATTGGAACGAGAGCAACCGTAGAATTACCTTGAGCTGGTTTCAATGGCTTTTGCTGGGACATAGTTATCTATCTCGCTGAACTCCAGGGATAGTTTCCTAAGGGCACCATGAAACCTCCAGTTGGCGCCCCTGTGGCACCACAATGCTTCCTTCCGTGCCTTGCAGATAGAGGGAGGCTGGTCATCCAGCAGGGGGCTCACACAGACTATCTCCAATGTACTGAGTTCCTCCACCAATGTGCCCTTGAAAATGAAACAACCTGGCCAACGTGACTGTAACAGGATCCCAGCCGTTCACAGCCCCAGGGTACGGGCTGTAAGCAAGTTCAGAGCCCGGCTCAGGAGAAATTGCCTCAAAAAATGAGGTTTACAGGCTCTGTCAAAAAAGGCTTTATTTTTGACAGATTTACGTCTAGACTGCTGTTTTTTCGGAAAAACTCCATTTCGAAAAAAGTGGCGGCCATGTTTAGGCTAATGAGGCGCGGGCTATTTAAATCCCTGCTTCATTAGCAATTTCGATGTGCCTAATCTACAGCTCTCTGTCGATCTAGAGGTGTAGTCTAGACACACCCGGGATGGGGCAACCTTGACTTCCTCCAGTTGTGACGATCAACTGCAGGCATTCAGCCCTATGGACACAAAGGAAAAATTGCAAGCAACAGCTAAAAATGAGTGAAACTAATTAGGGCTTCAGCTCAGTGGGAAGTCGTAGAAAGCCACCAACAATATCTTTCTGTAAATTAGCTGATGATTAACACTACCTTTTTGCTCATTCATAATTCCTAAAGCCAGAGTATAACATCTTCTCTCAAGGAGTTCTCTGAACAATACAATGTCGGCTTTATAGTCAGACCCTCATTACTACGAACGAGTGAAATATCCTCTCCCTCTCCCTGTGAACTCTTCGGATGCTTATTGCTGTATCTTAGCATTTTACAAGCATGGGCAAAAGCAGCAGGTAATATTAATTTTCCTTTCACAGATAATTTTTTTCTGTAAAATAATTCGTCCAGCACCTACAAAAACCCCAATGCATTATCATTTGTGCTGCCGACGATAATGCTGGTAGAAATTGAAGAGCGTTTTTCCCAGTTAGAAGCGGAAACGAGAGAGTGACTATACCCTAAACAAATCTATCGACACGATGCCCCTGCCTATCTTTATTTTGTAGCCATTTGGTCGTGGTCCGCTTAGAATTAGATTCCAACTGATGAGTCCTTGCAGTCTAGCTACTCCCCACCACGCGCCGTTCGCTGATGTGTAAATAAAACTGAGGCGACTGGAAAGCCTAAGGGATCAATTCCAAATATCACGGTGTAATAAAAAACGTAGAACCTTAATTTTTTGCATCGATTCTACTGGGCAATGCCTTCATTCAGTCCTGATTCCAATCGGAGTACCAAGGAAGGAAATGGGCAGCAGTTTTGCTCCGATCCGTCTACAGGATCTCTCTTCGGAGCAGAGATTTACAATACGTCTTTTTCCCATCGAAATGGGGTGGCTCTTTCTACTGGCTCCCGCAGCGGTGCTGGAACAATTTGTAGAGGGCTGGGCGCCATTGAGCCACACTGCAAACCTTGTGTGTGATAGAAACCTCTTTGAGCTGGACGGCAGCAGCCGCCCTCTTGCTTCCAGCACTGGTGCCTGCAGGAATAAAGTCAATCCGATTCTTGTCAATTTCCCTGAGTGCGGGATTGGGGCCCTTAAAGGGAACTAGGAGGTTTAGGAAACGGTGTGCATGAATTCTGTGCATATTGTAGATAGAGCCAGGTATGTTTTTTTCAAATGCAATTTACAGTATATTGGCTGCCTGGTATATAACAAAGGTAAGTACAACAAACGCATTGGTGCACACCCACGTGGGTGGAATTAACTAACATTTAGCATTATCTACCAGTCACGGCTGGGAATTTCCAAAGGCGCCGGAGTGATTTAGGCACCCAAATACAATCAAAATTCAATGGGATTTGAGCACCTAGCTCCTATGGAAATCCCAACCTGCATGTTCAAAGTGCTGGGTGGTCGTTCATGAGACACTGTTCATCTCTTGTCTTCAACCCTAGCCTGAGCACCTCATGGCAACAGGCTTTCTCGGGTCCTCCTGCCAGCTAGACCTAGGTAGACTGAGCTGGCTCGCCGGTGGTGGCTGGAACACAGAAATGCAGAAGGATACAAAATCATGAAATAGAACTGGAAATTCAACGCACGCTGTGTGTGTTACAGGTACCTGGTGGTGTCAATCCACAGCAGCGATAAGTCTGTTTCAGCCCTAGCTGGAGAGTCTGGGGTTTTTAGCTCAAGCTATCGTCGCTCATGCTCTTAGCTATGAGGCTCCTGATTCGATAGCCAGGACGGTGGCTGTCATACCCACTTCAAGAGTGTGCCAAAGACTAGGTCCACAGTGAGTGCCAGATTCGGGAACTGGTCAGGGAATTGCGTTTTCCATGAGGGCTCTCCCATCTCCGTTACCAACAGCCTTTCAAAACCCGGTACGTTGATTAGGCTGAAATGGGCCCAGCCGTACACACTTTTGGCTCATGTACCGTCAAAACGATCCAACTCACAATCTGCTGCCCTAGCGCCAGTCACAAAAAACGATCTATCTGAGAATATCACCGAGTGCTCATTGACCAAGTGGGAACAGCAAAAGCGACTAAACCTGTAGAAATGAGCTATTTTCTGAGCTTTTTTAACAGTATAACAGCAAACAGCTCGTTCTGAGGTAGCTTTCGGAGCCTGACTCCTTGGCGCCAGCTATGGTTTTACTGAATCTGCACAAGAAAATCCACACAATTGACAAAGTGCCCAATGAGGATTGTTTACACCGTGTCTGGCAAAATGAGGCCTTCCACGGTATCAAATGCCGCTTGAAAGAGCTAAGAACGCTATTAAGATCCTCACCGGCAGCGACAGATTCGGACGTGTAGGCAGAATTGGGTTGCTGTTGAGAGCAATTCATGTGAGCAGAAGGGTCCGTTTGCCCTGTTCTTACTGTAGGATCAGGTCCAAATATGCTCTGAAGACTAGACTTCGTCAGCAGATGCTGGGACCAAAATATCACCCACAATCGACCCTGTCCTGTCAGGAGGAGTCCTACTCACAGTCAAGGGCAGCTGCACCTATATTCACCTACCATGGACCAGCACGGACTCCTCTTCTAGGCTCCTCCCTTCTCAGCTGTCACCTTGTCTCTCCTCCTCTGGACCAGGGTGGAGCCAGGCTGCTCGGTTCCCTGCCTACACCAGGCATGGCCAGCAAGTCGGACGGCCTCGGCACGCCTGTTTTGTTTGCTTGCTTGTGGCTTTCTCCTCAGAACCTATAACACGTGTCATGGCTTCAGTTACATGGCATCACACAGCTTTGCTAAGTAAGCCCATACAGGAAGCTGAAAGGCTTCCTGAGAACACTATAGGACACTAACCGAACTTCTATACATGGGGTAACAGGGTCGGCACTCACCTCAGGAGAACATCCCCTTTTAGCTGCGTGTGGGTTCCTGCACTGCCTTCACTCTTCAGCCATTCAGCTCCTCAGCCTTCTGGGCGAGTCACGCAGCCTTGTGTGGAACCATAATCCCCTTCCGGGGTGCGCACCTAACAGGGGCTCATCTCGGGGCCCTTTGCTGTTGTCTCCAAGTCTGTATCTCTGTGTCTGCTCAGTTTCTTTCCCGACTCGGTGAGAGTAGCACCTCCAAGGCTTTCCCCTCCCGAAGGCAACTTCTTCAGCCAGACTCTGTCTGCTGACCTTGAGCTCGGCCCCACACTGACTGCTGCTGAACTGTGCTGCTCCTTTTGTAGGCCTCCCTTGCCCCTGGTTGGCCAGTTCCTCCAGAACCTCTCTAGCCTCTTGGAGGACTTATCTATGGCCCTTTTGGCCTTAGGGCCTAGCTCCATTACACAAGGTAATAAGCTTACCAGAGATACCTCCCCCGTCCAGCTCCAACAAGGGCTCTGGTAGGAATCAGTCCTGCATCCCCACACAGAGGTTGTTCAGAAGAAGCGCTGGGCATAGGTTAGCCTTTCATGTGTCCTCTCTGGTCTTTGATCTGTGCAGAACATGAGTAGGCAATCCCCAGACACTGTTCTCTCTTCTAGGTCTAACTTCGAAACCCCTTTACTGTGTGTCTGGCTCCTTGTTGAAAAAAGTCCTTTGATGGACACGTCCCAGGATTCACACTGCCTCCCCAGAGACATTCCATGCACTCCCTCAGGGACGAAACCATAGACTTCCATTGTGTTCCAGCTAAATTCACCAAGATAGTTTGGGAAATTGCCATCTCTGTCAGAGCCCTGGTTTTCTGGACAGTGCTGCGTGCAGGGCTGGGTTCTACACTCCGCCGGACCGCCAACCTGGAGGAGAGGAGTGTTCTCAGCCACAACGCCGAGCTTCCTGTTGGCTGCAGTCAGGCAGGGACATCATTTTGAATGTAACTCTGTAAGAACAGCAACTGTACTTGTGAGAGAGAGAGCAATTATTTCGGAGCTCATTAAATTGAAGGCTCTGAAAAGATTTTTCTTGCCTAATATCCTCTTCCATCACTGTGTCAAGACTGGGACCTAGTTAAGAAAAGAGCTGCATGCTATTAACACTCCTTTAATTATCTTTTGTTACTTGGGGGGGTTGCTGGATTTAGACTTATTCAGCCGTGAGCTACCAAACTCGGGGCCTTGTGTCTCCTGTTCCCAGCCAGGCCTCCATGTAAACGGCTGAGCAGCTCCAGCAAAGTCTTGATCCTGTCTCTGATTTTCCTGGAACCCAGTGGGCATTGTGTTCAGCACGGTCTAGAGCCACATGGAGGCATTGAAGCTGACCGCCAGAAATGGCTGTACGGCCATTTTCTGTACCCCTGGAACCAGCTCCCTCCTCCTTGGAAAGCCGGCAACTTTTGGCTCATTTTCCTCAACTCACCTGCCTTCCTCCCTCGCCTCTTGAGCCCCGCGTTCACCTCACGTCGCTCTGTTTTGTGCAGTGCAAATAAGTTAGATAAAAACAATAAAGTACTCGCTCTGGAAGGTTGGTGCCACATTTTCCTTTGTTAAAAACCAGACTCATCACATATACGAACCCAAAATCAGAAGGGCAACGCCAGTCTGTTCTCTAGAACGGAGACACATGACTCACCGTTTTAATAAATCTCCTCCTTAATTAAGTTAGGCAGTTTTGATTATGCTCCTCTAATGTCCACTACTTTTCTTTTCTCATCACAGTCTGATGATACTATGGGAAGCAGTGTTCAATTATAATTGATGGAAGGCATAATTCAGAGCCAAATTATAACACATAAAGCCATACGATCATTGAGGAATAGAATAGATTTCCACACTAGTGTCATTTCGATTGATTAGCAATGAGGCCAGAGTCTTATTAAAGGTGAGAAAAGACTGAATTCAATTCCAAAGACATTTTTTTAACACAAATCTTCTATTCTGGTATACAGCTTTCAACCGCCACACTTTTGTGGATTGGTTACCCGCTTAGATACGGTTAACGGTTATGGTTAACTGGGGGCGGCTGGAACAGCCCCCCACCTACTCCCGTTTAAGCAGTGAACTGGTTAAACATAATGTTTAGCTGGTTAACTGATTAAACAGGATTTTCCATCCCTAGTCCTAAGGGCATTTCTGTTCATATTTGCTTGTCTCCTCTTAAGCGCGGAGACACAAAGGTGCATCGTTATGTGAGTCAATAAATAGTAATGCTGGGTCGTCTGCCAAGGTTTGTTTGTTTCTCATATGCCATCTTCCTTCATGGGCTATTTTGCCAATTGTCAATGTAATTGGCAAGGCTTTTCCATGCAGTCTGTCATTACAGGAACAGAGCAACTGGAAAGCTGCATTTCTGTTTGCAAATGCGGTGCCTGATATTATGAGCGGTAATAGCGAAGGTGAGCACAACGGCACGAGAGAGCACAAGAGTGTCGCATTCTCCCTTGCCTGCACAGCACATGGGGAATGGAGCCAGTTGTAACTGCTCGATCGATACCAAGCTAAAGACGGAAGCTGACAGAGGCTTGCTTGTGTACGGGGCTCCAGGAGCTGTCGAAGGTCACTCTGGTTCCTCAGCTAGGGAGCAGCAATGGCTAATGCACAGGACCCGGGACTAGGAGGTAGAACACGTGGACACTATTGACCTGTTGAGTCACCTTGGGCCAGTCTCTTCTTCTCTGTGATTCCGGTTCCCTTTGCCATCTTTACTTAGCTGGTGAGCTCTTGAGACAGGGACTATGCGGGCACAGTGCTAGCACAACAGGATCTATCTGAGTGGCTGTGTCTACACTGGCGCGACCTTGCGCCAAAGCGGCCGCTCTTGCGCAAAACTTGCTGCCTGTCTACACTGGCCGTGTGTTCTTGCGCAAGTACGCTGACGTTCGACTTTATACAATCAGGGCTGATTGCACAAGAACTATGATGCTTCTGCTCAGGAATAAGCCAGTGTAGACAGGCAACATGAATTTCTTGCGCAAGAAAGCCCTATGGCTAAAATGGCCATCGGAGCTTTCTTGCGCAAGAGAGCGTCTACAATGGCATGGATGCTCTTGCACAAAAGCACATGCCAGGGTAGACGCTCTCTTCTGGAAGAGTTTTTGCACAAGAACTCTTCCGCAAAAGAGTTCTTGCGCAAGATCATGCCAGTGTAGATGTAGCCCTAGTGTGTATAAAGAAGAACTGGAAGATAATGGCCAATGCCCACTGAGTTCAGAGCAGAAGTTTGGAACGGGTCCCATCTGAGGAGAGATTCAAGAGACTAGGACTTTTCAGCTTGGAAAAGAGGAGACTAAGGGGAGATAGGATAGAGGTCTATAAAATCATGAGTGGGGTGGAGAAAGTGAATAAGGAAAAGTTATTTATGTGTTCCCATAGTCTAAGAACTAGGGGCCACCAAATGAAAGTAATGGGCAGCAGGTTTAAAACAAATGAAAGGAAGTTCTTCTTCACACCGCGCACAGTCAACCTGTGGAACTCCTTGCCTGAGGAGGTTGTGAAGGCTAGGACTATAACAGGGTTTAAAAGAGAACTAGATAAATTCATGGAGGTTAAGTCCATTAATGGCTATTAGCCAGTATGGGTAAAGAATGGTGTCCCTAGCCTCTGTTGGTCAGAGGGTGGAGATGGATGGCAGGAAGAGATCGCTTGATCATTCCCTGTTCGATTCACCCCCTCTGGGGCACCGGGCATTGGCCACTGTCGGCAGACAGGATCCTGGGCTGGATAGACCTTTGATCTGACCCGGTACGGCCGTTCTTATGTTCTTAAGTAACTAAACCACGCTCATGTGCATGCTGTGCAAACAGGAAGAGGCCCTGAATGGTGTTGTCTCTAGGCCCTGGTCTACACTAGGGAGTTATTTCAAAATAATAAGCAGAGCGTCCCCACTACCAAGCCCGTTATTTCGAAACAACTGGCTGGTTATATTGAAATCTGCACTTCTGCTTTCCTCGGGGAATAACGCTAATTTCAAAATAGTGATTTTGAAATAGCGGTCGTGTGGACACTCCGCTCTGCTATTTCGAAATAATTCGCAGGAATTACTCGCCAGGGCGCTATGTTGAGGTAGCGTGACCACAACAATGAAGCCTGCCTCGGACTGATTATGAGGCTTCCCCGTAGTGCAAGGCTACTCCACTTTGGAAAGAGCAATGAAAGTCCAGGAATTTAACTACGAAAACGCATCGCAACAGACAACCATCGTACTGACAACGTTTTTGTTTTGGCTCTCACCCGCGGGCCACACGTTGAGCCCCACTTAAACCCAAACTGCACTGTGAGCCGCAAACAAATGGGCCACGGGTCGCATGTTGAATAGCCCCGCTGTAGTGGGGACGCACTATTTCAATTTTGTTATTTTGGGAGTTATTTCGATTTTACTTATTTTGAAATAATTTCCTAGTGTAGACCCGCCCAAGGTAATCGTTGCCGGTTAATTTGCATAAAACTTTCTCTGCTTGGTTAACACCACCCAAGCTCACTATTCACATTCTCAATTGACTGGGCGTAGACCCAAGGTGCAATTTGTTTTGCGTGCGAGCAGATTCACCTCACACCTGATGCAGCCCTACGGTCGATGCACCTGTTCACGCCATGCTAACTCATCAGAGACCCACTACCCTGAACTGAAATTAGTTGATGAAAGAAAAGTTAGTAAATTAGATATTTGGTCATTTTCAACATATGTTGGCAGGACAGTAATTGGTGGGGAGGTTCTCAGAGCTATCCAAGTGAACCAGAGAGAATTGCCTGCCATCTTCCAGTAGGAGGTTCTGGGCATGGGCCAAGGTCACTAGATGGGGCTTCTGTCTTGGCATAAGGAGGTATCCAATATCAGCTGCCAAAGTAACGGGCGCAGGAGAGAGAATTCTCGATGCTTATGAGTGTGTGTGGTTGCTAGGAGACACCTTCTTCAAGAGCAACACAAAGTTGTTGGGAGCAGATAAGAAACCACAAATTAAAGTCATTTGAAAACACTTTCCCCTTTCCAACAGGAACTGCAAATTTAGGCGAATTCTCCTGGAATGGAAGGTGTGCCGGTTACTCTTTAAAAAGTGATTGTTTAAGAGAATGTTTGGGTGTTTCACCTGAGGCAGCTGGGCCTAATTATCGCTCTCCCCCCTCTCTCTCTCAGAGGGTGGGCAACCGAGTCTAATTACAGTGAGCCCCCGGTTCTCTAAGTCTGACCTCCGAGTTCCCCACTCTGGCTACCAAAAAGCCACAGACCGTCAGATGTGCAAGTGTAGGAATCCTTGGAAGTTGGCACTCATAGAATCATAGAACCGTAGAACTGGACAGGACCTCGAGAGGTCATCGAGTCCCGTCCCCTGCCCTCACGGTAGGACCAAGCACTGTCTAGATCATCCCTGACAGGTGTTTGTCTAACCTGCTTTTAAATATCTCCAGTGATGGAGATTCCACAACCTCCCTGGGCAATTTATTCCAGTTGTTTAACCACCCTGACAGGTAGGAAGTTTTTCCTAATGTCCAACCTAAACTTCCCTTGCTGCAACTTAAACCCATTGCTTTTTGTCCTAACTCACCAAACAGTTACTGGTCCGTTATATCTGAAATGTAGCAGTTAGTCACTATTCTTAGCATTGGAGGTGGGCTGGTACACACTCAGCCTTCTGGTAAATTATGTCTCTTGTCTGATTACTGCAGTAGAGTAATACATATTTGCAAGTCAGTGCAGCTATCACAGCGAAGAGGGCAGCATAAGAATAGAACGAGTAGGAAAGCTTAACACACTAAGCGAGGTGTTTAAGAAAATGCGAGCCCTTCCTTCTTCTAGTAAGCACAATCTCAACACACCAGTGGACATCTCATTGCACAGACTCACGTGGAGCAAGGAGGGAGCAGCTGTGGGATGTACCGGCAGCTACCAGGTCACCCTCCATGTCAGAAGGCAGGGGTTTGGACAGCAGGGGGCGGAGACCCCCTGCATCCGTCCTCCACTTAGAACAGGTTCTGGGTTCTGTGCTATGCACTATTTGTTAAAATAATATCATTGTTAAATAGAAGGTCTTGTTGCTTTAATGCCAACAACAACATGGGAGGTACACGGCTTTGTGGGGAGGATTCACACACAGTCTAGATAACGGCATAGAAGCTATAAAATTTGTGGGTGATACCAAGCTGGGAGAGGTTGCAAGTGTTTCAGAGCAGAGACCTATAATTCAGAATGGTCAGGAGAAACTGGGAAGTAGTGGAGTCTCCATCCCT
>JANRFK010004440.1:46451880-46467534 GCA_030068395.1 Apalone spinifera | reverse complement strand
ATATGCCAACACTGAGCCTCATTTGCATAGCTCTGGTGCAAGATCACGCCAGGCTAGATACATCCTAGGAGTGTTTAATCCCCTAGGAATAAATTAGGAAAAATTATAGGAGTGTTTAATCTCCTAGGAATAAATTGCCTAGGGGATGCTGTAGAATCTCCATCAATGGAGATTTTAAAGAGCAGGTTAGACAGACACCTGTCAGGGATGGTCTAGATAATACTTAGTCTTGCAATGAGTGCCAGGAACTGGCCTATATGGCCTCTTAAGGTCCTGTCCAGACCTATAATTCTATGATTATGCCTTTGTTTGCTAGATTAAAGAGTCTGCTATTAATCTTCTTTCCATGCTGATATTTATAGACCATTATCATGTTACCGCTTAACCTTCTCTTAGATAGTCTAAGCGGATTAAGCTTCTGTTGCCTTTCACTGTAAGGCAGATTTCCAGACATAACCTCATTCTTGTAGCCCTTTCCAGTTTATCAACATCCTTTTTAATGTGTGGACACCAGCATTGGACACGGTATCCACTAGGGAACTCTCTGCTACTTTCGATAATCGTAATAACTCTTGATTTTGGCTCAGTTATCCCCCTGTTAATCTAGCCCTGGGTTGGGTTTGACCATAAGCTGCCAGTGGCATTCAGTAGGTAAGAGCAATGTATCCACCAGAACCCTGAAATCTGTTAGCTCCTTGGCGCTCCCCAACACCTTCCATCTCACCAAACAAATGGCTGTGGCTGTGCTTGGAGCTGGGCCAAGAGGAATTTAACGTTCTCATCAACTAGCGTTCGACAAGGAGGATTGGGGTTCACTGCCCAGGTAGCTGGAGGCGACGGAAATGAAATCCAAAGTGGGGCAGTTTTACCAGTGTGGGATTTTGTCTAGTCACATTCTGGGGTGGAATCCAGACCTCTGAGTTGTGAGGTCAACTCCTGCTTTTCCCCAAACCCTGGGCACTGCAAAGCCCATTCCTTTCCTGCACCACTCAGAGGAATAATAATAGTTGTTAACTGGCGTGTTTTGTCTCTTTAAAGGAGTCAACACTTTAACTAGCGCTCACATTCTCTTCTCCTTTCGTTAAAACCCAGTGCTAGTTACATCAAAAGTGAAACTGTCCTTCATACTTGTACTCACTTAATGAACCTGAGTTAGAAATGATTACAAGCAAATCAAAGGGGAAAACACTTTCTAGAGGCTAATCCTTAAACTGGGGCACCTCTACACTACAGCGTTATTTTGAAATAACTAAGTGAGCGTCCACACAGCAAGCCCAATATTTTGACATTCAAAGTAATTACACCCCAGTGCTTCCGGGGGCGCTAATCAAGGTAGCATGTCCACAGTAGGGGTGCCTGCCTTGGGTGAAATTTGAGGCTTCCCTGTCATGTGGACGTGCTATTTCAAAATAGTTATTTTGGGAGTTATTATTCCGAAATAACTTATTTCTTAATGCCCTTGTAGTGGAGACATGGCCCCACGGTCCTGTTTCGATGTAAGATTTTTACCACATGACCACAGGTGGCCAACCAGCTTGCTGGGAAGTTACGATCTTGATCAAAATCCAATGTACTCAGTGGCTTTGTCTTCTGTGGCAAAAAAAAATCACACGAGGTTCCTTGCTCCTGTCTTCTTTAGTCTGGGGAACCCTGGGGTGTAAACTTCTGAAGAATCCTTTCCAAAGTAAAGTTCATTTAAGCTGTGATGAAGGAGGCATGGAATCTGCTGGGGAAGGAAACACCAAGCTGGCTTCTTCGCCTACGTAATTTGCATTTTAATAATCAAGATTCCTGGCTCTCCTTCGCCCGCCATGCTGCTGTGTGGTTCTCTCTTCCACCCCTGTGCTTGTCAGTTTCATTTACCTTTCATGTCAATTGCGCTCCCGTTATCTTTTAATATACCTCGGCAATACCTTCACGGTGGCAGAAGGGCCGCCTCTTATTGATCTTTTACACAACACCTATTAGGGGCAGGTTATGACATTCACGAGGTGGGGCTCGCTGAACGGGTCAGGCCAGCTGGTACAGATTCCACTGAGCTAGGACTTCCCCTCACTCCGTTGCATTGGGATGCTATTAGGGGCCCATCGCCACGCTCAAGCTAGGCGGCTATAATTGCAGAAACAAAGTACGGGCAGGCGGAAAAGCCCAGTGATGGCATAATTTCCTGGCCGAGGGAAAAAGGTGGCTCTAAGAGGTCTTGAACCCACGTCCTTAGAAGTTTTCTATTGCAGAGTCACGTGTGAGTACTCAGCCGCTGCACGGCAAGCTAGAAATGAGAAATTTCAAGGGCTATTGAGCACTCTGTGAGTTTTCACAGTGGCACTGCGCAAAGTTATTTAGCACAGGTGTTGTGGTGATCGTGATGCATTGGGAGAATTCCCGGTGCTCAATGGCCCTCAAACGTCCACCTGTTGGAGGTGGTGGTTAAATAGGAATGCAGTGGGTTAGAAGATAAAATATGCAAGGAGACAGGGTGGCTCTGGGACTTTCCCGGCCCTGGTTTCTTTGCCTCACATCCGTTTGTCGTTTTTCCCCAAGAGGGGACGGAGAAGGTGCTGACAACATGGACTTCAACAGCCACCCAAGGGGACAGCCTCCTGGCGCGCGGCACATCTGCCGGTGCCGTCCCGCCACGCCGCTTCCCATCACGAGCACAAGTGAGAGGGTGAGCCGATGTGACATTACACAAACTGCACGTGGGAGGGCCAGTGCTTCTCCAAAGTCCTGTGAGGGTGTCTAGACTACAGCGTTTTGTCAGAAAAACGGCCATTTTCCCGACAAAACTTGCGGAGCATCCACACTGCAAGTGCAGTCTTTTGAGAGCAAATCAAAAGAACAGTTTTTGCTCAAGTGGTATTCCTCTTCCTATGAGGAAGAAGCCTTTTTGCGAAAGAGCTCTTGCGCAAAAAGACGTGTGTGGTCAGGGAAGAGGGAGTTCTTTCAGAAGAAGAGGGAAGAGGAAAAAGCACAGGTGCCCAGTGGCCACTCCATGCATAGCAATCACTCCTTACATGCGAGAGAGTGGCCAGGAAGTCTGAACGCTCTCTTGCGCTTTTGCAGTGTGGACGCTCTCTCTCGCGCAAAAAGTTTTTTCAGAAGATCTCTTCCACAAAATGTTTCTTGCGCAAGAAGCCGTCAGTCTAGACATAGCCTGACTCAGTTGCACAAAGGCTACAGAGACTCAATACGTGTTCAGCCGCCAGACTCTGGGAAAGGGAAAAATAGAAGCAGCTGGTTTTACACCAATGCATGTAGCCCTGGAGAACCAGCAAGTCCTGGGTAGAGTTTTCTTTTCATTATCACTCTCCAAGTCCCACTGCTCTCATGCTGATTGTGCCAGGAGGAGCCCTTCCGGGAAGGACATGCTCGCCTGTCCTTTCATGCACAAGAGAATCGATTAGGAAGCTTGGGAAGGAGGGAAGGGGACAAAGAGTGAGGAGAAAACAGCTTTCGTTTTTTCTTTTCGTTCAGCGAGAGCTCTTGCTGCAGTACGCCACTGCCAGGAGTAAAACAAAAGCGCACGCCGCCGCTAAAAGGTAACCACAGAATCCTAGAACACTGGAACTGTAAGGGACCTCGAAAGGGCACTGAGTCCAGTCCCCTGCCCTTAATTAAAAATGGAAAATAGTTGCATCCAGCCATCATGGCATAATACTTAGGGTTGCGCTGCAAAAAGGCCTCACAGCTCCCGTTGCTTTGCTTTACGGCCCGGCCTCAGAGCCGAGTGAATACAAATGCCTAAGGAGAAATCACTGATCCAGCTTAGTTTCTTTACCTCTGGCCCCTAACGAAATCCCATCCCAGATGCTGCCTTCTGCCCACATGACTCTGACTGGCTGTCAGTTGCCCCCACAGCGCCTCATGCGGGGAATCCGCTCCCCTGCCTCTGTCGGCATCCCAGCCTCTGGTGTAGTCCTTCTGCTGGTTCAGCTCCGTGCCCCTTCCTGGCCAGGGTGCCCTTGCCTCCTTGTCCTGGCCTAGCTCAGTGCTCCTGCATTGTAGGGTCCTCCCCTCTCAGGGAACCCCAATTCCTCTACATCCCCTTGCCTCAGTGACCCAGTGCCAGTCGTCATCTAGCCCCTGCCTCGGGGCAAACTGCAGTCTGGCTTGGCCCCTCAGGAGAAGGCAACAGGTCCCCACCCCTTGCCAAGCTCTGGCTGCGCCCCTGTAGCCCTCGTACCCTCAGGCCCTGCAGCCTGCGAGCTTACCTGGCCAGAGCCTTCCCAGCCCTGCTCTCTCGCAGGAAGCCACTTGCTTCCTTGCAACCAGGTCCCTCCTGCTCCCCAGCTAGCATGTCCCTTCTCCTCCCACCAGGAGCCCTTATTTATACAGCCCCAGCGGGGCCCTTATTGGCTGTCTCTGCCTCAACTGCCGGCTACACTCACAGCCTTCTCCCAGAGCTGGGTTTTAACCCTCAAGGGGCCAGTGCAGGGCAGACGCCCCATCCCACTGCCATTGTTCCATTGGCTTCTTCCCGTCCTCCCATCCGCCCATGTTAGCGGGGGAAAGGTTTTGCACGCAGTCCCTACCTCAGTGCCTTTCAGGACAAGTCCAGCTGGCGAAGGAAAACGGGTCAACCGAGATGCAGCACAGTGGGCGGGGTGTTTGTGCTCCAGCCGAGTGCCTGCCGTTTGATTAAGGCATGAGGCGTTAAGCAGGGCAGCTCCCCCACGGGACTCTGGCCCTCCTGGCAAGAACAGTAAAACTGGTGTCTGCCACGGCCACGTCGAGCTCGACAGCTGAGTCGGACCCTGTGTTGGCCCTAGCAACCTGGTATCACCACACGAGATGCCAGAGTACTGTTACTCAGAGGGGGCTGAGGGAAATATTCCTGGTCGGGGCTGAACCCACAGCACTGGCTTCTGTCCCCAAGGCAGGGCCCCGCTCCCCACTCCAGCCTGTTTGGCTTCACCACGCGCACAAAGCCCGCACAACGTCTGTTGACGTGCCCGGCCAATGGAGGCAGAGCCCTCCCTGCGTGGTCTTGGAGCAGCTAGAGTCAGAGCCTTAGGCTCTGCCCTCCCCCATCACTTCAGCACCCCTCTTCCCCACCATGCCCCTTCCCCGCCATCACCTCAGATCCGTCTGCCGAGACAGGAATTCAGCTCCCCCATCCTGGGATCCTGACATGACGCCCTAGCCTGGCTCCTACCCTTCCCTAGGCCACGGGACAGCGATAGATCTGGCTGGTCCTACCCCTACCCCTGCCGCCTGGGTTGTAATTACCACAGATCACCCTCCCAGCCCCAGCCTCCCACCACCGTTCCCTCCATCTCTCGACACCTGCCAGCAGCTGAGTGGAGCCTTGCGTCTGCCCAAATGGTGAAAACGCAAGTTATCGCCAGAAGAGTGAAGAATTCATATGAGCTGCCAATCCACTGCTGCGAGCCTTTACTAGTAAGTATTTCTGGTCCGGTGTCCAGCCAGAAAGGCGTTGTTTCACTCACTTGACTATTCTCCGTCACAGAGGATTATGAGGAGGAACATGTAAACAAAGGGCTGGTTGAGTTGCATGGATTGTGACCTGATAGGACTAAGTGGGGGCTGTATGGGCCTTGTTATGTTTCATGTGAGTTCTACTGATCCATAGTAACTCTGTGGGTGGGCCTCAGTTTCCCAGGGCACTGCACCAAGACCTAGATGATAATGGGAATAGCAATGGGACTACTCCAGCAGCCTTCATGTGGCGGTTAGGCCCATCAATGGCTATTAGCCAGGATGGGAAGGGATGGCGTCCCTAGCCTCTGCGTGTCAGAAGCTGGGAGTGGGTGACGGAAGAGGGATTACTTGAAGATTCCCTCCCTCTAGGGCAGAGTTTCTTAAACTGTGTGTGCCACAAGGCAGTCGGAAGTGTGCTGTGGAGAACAACAGAATTCAAAATGGTCACCCTTAAAGGGGCAAGTGACCTTTGTCTCCCCAACCTTTTTTTTTTTTTTTTTTTTTGCTCAGCAAAAAATCCTTGGTGTTCCTCATAATAAAAAATTATTGTTTGGTGTTCCTCAGACTTAAAAAGTTTAAGAAACACTGCTCTAGGGCACCTGGCATTGGAAGACAGGATACTGGGCCAAATGGACCTTTAGCAGGGGGAGGGTCAGGGCCCTGGCTCTGGGCTTCCCCTGCCCCCAAGATGGATTGTACTGATTGCTCCTGGTTTCTGTGCTGAGTCTGTGCTATGCTGTGTCCCTGACAACTGAGCCAGCAGATAGAGAAGAAGGTTTATTAGAGTCACCTCTGGTTGCGAATGGGGGTGCAGGGCCTGGTGACTCCCCCACCCCTAGGGGACCCTATAGCATATAGTACCTGTGCTCTTGCTCATTCCTGGATGGAAGTCACTAGCCTTCGCTTTGTCTTGGCCACACCAACCCAGAACATGAGCTCGCTTGGGTACCTTCCGCCTGCTTCTCTCTGAAAGCTGTCGGTGCTAATTTAATTAGGCAGTGCATAATCATAGTTTAGCATTTCCAAAGGCTAACGTATTATAATGATTTGATGATTAAAGGCCTCGTCAGTGCTTTGGTTTTCCTTTTCAAACACAAAATGTATTTATTGGCCTTTTTTCCCTACAAAATGCTGTTCTTACCATGCAAATGAGACGAGCCAGATTACAGATGCTGATTTCATTTGAAAAGGTATTTAGAATGATTTCCATTGAAGTAATGCTGTTTCTATCCTCGGTGGTTCCCTTATAGAACCCCTGGAAAAACTCTCTCATAAGCTCATCCATTATAACTCGTTTGTTTCTTATTACATGCAGAAGGATGCTTATATCTGAGCAGCAGCAGTGGGCATGCTCACAATCGTACCACACGGAGCACCACTCGTCGCTACAGGGGAATGCCCTGTACCGTACCGAGGAAATCGAGGTGAGTGTCTGCTAGTCTTTTTCTGAAACACTCCCCATTGCTACATGGGAACTAGGACAACGTTGGTTCCAAGAGCTGGTCCCTGGTGCCTGTGGCCTTGTCCACCCTTGCACTTACTGTTTTGTCGACAAAAGGCTGTTTTTGGTGACAGAGGGGGAGCGTACACACTACAATGCAAATTTTGTTGGGAAAATCACCCAGGTTTGGCAACAAAAATGTCCGCCCCGTGAAAGACTTTTGTCTTTTCTTCTCCCTTTACTGTCAACAAAGCATCAACGTGACTTCTGTTTGTGTTGTTCAGAGAACTGGCTTCTTCCAGCGGCCCTGCTGGCTGTGCTCAGTGTTCTGTGATCTCTGCTGCCCTACAGGTGTGCACCCTTCCCCTTTCAAAGCTCCAGGAAGTATCTGGCAGATGAGTGAGCTGCTCTGAACAATCATTGCCTGCTGCTATGTTTCTAGTGCAAGGCAGAACAGCTGGAGAGGCTGCTTGCTGCTTTGACATTCCTCTTTACCCAGAGCTCACAGAGTTCCCAAGAAGTGCAGGGATCAGCCCTGCCTTCCCACTGTGGGGTGCTCACCCCCAGTGCTTTGCTCTATCTGTCAACAGGGTGCTAGCCATGTGGCCATGAAATGTCAGCCATGAGAGACAGAAAATTTGGTTTGAGCGGTTTTCACTTTTGCATGTCAACAGCACGTGTTGCCAAATCTTCCCTGCGTAGACAGAGCCATAATATTGTAAATACCTGCTCAGAGCAGATCCACACAACTAGTCTCTCATGGGGCTCGGTGCAGGTAACAAGGGCTGACTGCGGGGCTGGGTGCCTGATCCTAGCGACATAGGGACAGATCTGCACCTGGAGTTAGTGAACGTAGATCCAGTCACTTCACTGGAGAGGCGCTGATTGGCCCCAGGCTGCGGGGCCAGGCTGTACGATACAACGGTGTCATGGATACAGCTAGTGTCATGGTTGTAGTAAGTTGAGGGTCAGTGACATGGAGTCAGCAGGCCTGAATAAAGTCCTGTAACATGAAAACAGCAACAGGCATGGAATCTAGTGAGCAAGACTTTGGTTCAGTAACACAGGAATCAAAAAAGAGGCCCTGTTGATAATTGTGTGATTGTGTAAGTTAGGTGGAGCATGGAAGGATGCAGGGAGGCACTGGGTACAGACTGTGAGCCAGAGGGGAGTAGCGGAACATCTCAGTAAGAAATGTCTTGGTACAAAGACTCTCCAAAAACGAATGTACATATTGACCTAGGTTCCGGCCCGGGTCAAAGTTGACAGCATGAGGGAGAGTAAGTGAACCCCCCCTTCCGTAAGGTGAGGGCTGGTAACGAGGCAACAGAGGGTGGCAACCTGGTACGTAAAGAAGTGATGTAAGTTGTTTGTACCTGCCTATAAAAGGACACCGCAAACGGTGAGCGCCGCCCAGCCTTGGGGGAGGAGCGCGCGAGGCACCTGAAACAGCAGGTGTTATTGCCAGGACTTACAGAATGCACCGTGGCTTAACATTTGCCCAACGACAGATATTACCAGGGGTTAGCCGTAGGCCTGCTATGTGTTGGTACGTTGTCAACACTTGCAGAGCGCACAGTGGCTTGGCCTTGACACTTTCTGCTGACAACTGTTAAAGCAGCGCATTTGGCAATCAACCTGCGCGACTGGTTTCGTCCTTGCCTGACTCTGTCGTTTCCGGGGCCTCTCAGAGACCCACTGTGTTGAGCCAAGTGCACGGGATCTAATGCTTTAGATAAAGGGAGCACACGCACGTAGCCGAAAGTTTATCATCACCGACGGAGTAGAGGACCTGTCAGGAACGCACTGGGACAACCCCAAAATGCCGACTGATGACAGCGGTCACACACCTTCGGCTGCTCCGTGGCTCCTGAAATATTTCTGTTCTCCATGGGCATGGGTGCTCTTACGCAGAGCTCGTAGCACGGGCTGGCCTATCGATGACACCAGCCACGGAGCGTCTCCATGAGGCCTTGTGCCTCACGCTCGCCATTCCTCCCTCTCCCTCTCGTATTGCCAAGACGCCACAGCCGTCAAATGGCAGCAGACAGCCCCCTCCCACCCCAAGACAGTGACTGTGAGGTTGCTACTCAGTCCTCAGCCCTCGTTCCACTCATGCACAGAGAGGAATCTCTCGAGTGTAAGGGGGTTGCACTGTGAGGCAGAGCAAGTTAGTTATTGCTCCACTGAGCAGCTGCAATAAGGTTTTTTCCTTCCTGCCTCAAGTCAGTAAGACCCTGGTACAAGCCAGCCGCTCTGTCTGTGGGTCGCTAGCATCAGGACAATGGCAAACCTGTGCGCAATAACCACCCTGGAATCAGATGACAGAACAGACTCGAAATCTTTGCTACCCAGACCCACATCCCCCCAGCCCGTCCACACACACAGATTTTGGCTCCTTATCACTGCCACTGCATGCTTGGCTGAGTGAGTTTGCAGCACCAGTTCCAGAGTTTATTATTTAAATCCCAAACGCTCATCCTGTGTGCTGGGACAGGCACAGCAAGTTCGCAATCTCTGCATAATGGCCCAGCAGGCGTGTGCTGTCTCCTGAGGCAGGCAGAGGGAACGATGCCTGAACTCCCTGGTATTTCTGTCAATCCGCTCTGAGACGTTCCTGGAACAATTGTTTTCTTTCCCAGAGCCTCTTTGCTGAGGCGTCGCGAACGAACCTCGACGTGCGTGAGCGAGACGAGGAAGGCGCTGGCATCGTCGCGGCAGGGTCACCAAGTGCTTTCAGCTGCTTGTTTAAGCTCCATTATACGCACAAGCCCCCAATGTGGAATTGCAGGTCCCACTTCCCCTGAGGGGAGCGCGCTTCCTGTCCCGCCTTTTCTGCTCATGGCCTTACCTCTTCTCCCTGTAACGCCACCCCCTGCACCACCCCAGACTCCGCCTAACCCCCACTCCCGCTCAGCCCCCTCACTGCTGCTTGCTGCGTTCCTCCTCCCCTTCCCCCGCAGAGGCAGATCTCCATGGCTCGTTTTTGCCAATACAGCTGTGGATGTGGATAGAAATGTACCCATGTCCCTCCTCTCCCTTCCTTCCTCATGATCCTCCCCCCACCTATTCGCCTCTCTCTCCTCCCCTGGCCTATTATCCCCACCACTTGGCACTGGTTCACAGCAATGGTAACAGCAGTTACGCTTCCTCCAGCTCCCAATGGATGGAGCCGACACACATGCAAGCTACGGCGTCGCCATTCACCATCGGGCTGCAATGGCTCCCTCCCGGAGCACCTCCCAATCCACCCGACTGGTGGCATCGCTTCTTCCGCCGCCCTCAAAGCGAGTGGACTGCTAGCAAGCTGCTGTGGAAGGGTCGCCATCCCGATGACCTCCAGGACGGCATTGACCACGGCCCATGGAGAGAAAAGACCTTTAATCACCCCACAGGGGAGGCCTAAACTGAAAGGAGGAGCAAGGGGCAGCAAAGGGGTCAGGCGTTGTCCCCGAAAAAGGTGCAAACCAGCCTGCAACCACGCCTACAGCGAAATCTGTTCTGTAAGATCACCCCACCCCAGCCTTGAGCCTAATGAGGGCAGGGGTGCTGGATGTAGAAACTTTCCCGCTGGCGGGAGGGGGGGGGGAAGCATTAAAAGAAGGTGTCAATCAGAATTTAAGCAGAGCTGGTTACCAGCACAGGCTCCCTTTCATTCTGGTCCACACCATTCCCAAGCCCTAAAGGTGAGCAGAACCAGCCTAATACAGTATCTGCCAGCAGAGCCTTGCTAATTGAGATCACATTCTCTGAAATGCAGGGATTCAAGTCAGACTTGTGGAGTGTTTGACTAAGAGACAGTCGGGCGTTTCTAAGTAATCTCCGGTCCTGAAGCCCCTTGACATTCTAATCCCTCTATGTAAATTTTGGCAGGCTGAGATGGAATTTACATTGCCAGCACACGCCGGTGGAGCTGGCAAAAGCTCGTTCAGGTAATGAGCAATTGCGCCTCAGACTTAAAATCAAGGGTGGATCAGCTCTGTTGGTACTATCTTAAAACGTTCTTATCCTCTGTTTAAAAACCAAAACAATAAGTAGCAGTCTCTACAGGGAGTCCTCGCTATAAGTCCAAGATACGGTCCAAAAATCTTGCACTTATAGTGAAACAACTTAAAGAGGTGAATTTTTTTCCCGTGGCTGACTTCCATTTAAGCGAATTGTGGGGAGTGTTTCGCACAACGTATAGCGGGGAATGCAAGGACTTATAACACATCAGTTCCTACAAACGGTCAATGACTTTAGTGTGGAACGGATGTATACCGGGACAACTTATATCAGGGACCCCCTGTAAAGGCAAAGCTAGAACTTAAAAGGAGCTGATGCCTACTGGTCTGCTGTTGGATAGAAATTCTCTCATGCAAGAAAGGAAGTGTAAAAGATCGGAGAGGCGGTGTTAGGAATCAAATGATGCAATCTGCTGGATAGATGCATGTACTCATACTGGAGAGACTGGCCACATGCTATAATGGTCTGCCTTGGGTTTCCAATAGCATAGAAACCCATCTTTTTCCAGGTGGCATAGGACTAGCTGGAGTGTTAAGCTAGTTAAGCTACTGTTAAGTAGTAACGGCTTGTTCCTGACTGGAGCTGAGTGGCTTTTTGGGAGGGGTGTGTCTGGGATGGGGAGGGAATAGTAAATTTCACTAAAAAACAAACAAAAGAAATATCAGCAAAGTTTTGGAGCCTGAAAAATGCATTTTTCAGTGAAGCTGACCGAAATTTGCAGCCTTTTTGAATTGGCATTTCATTTCTAAAAGATCAAATCCAATTTGAAACCTTTTTTACAACCCTAATGATTTTTTTTTTAAATTTCATTTCAGCAAAAAACAAAGAAAAAAAAATTCAGTCTTGGTTCAAAAGGAATCATTCATTTTTGGGTTCGGGGGCTACCCTGAAAATCAGGAACAATACTAATTCACTCCGTTCTATTCCTGTCCCCCCTGGAATTAATAGCGTCTTGCCACGGTCACCCTGCAGTGACCCTGGCAAATTGGAACCCAGCTCTCCTGTCCTGTTCACTAGTCAACTCCGCTGCTTTGAATAGTCCGCCTTCCGTTACAATGCTGAGTTAGCATTCTGCGAGTCATTGTTTTTCCCAGAACTACTTCCTACTGCTGCTAATGATGAACTTCCTTTCTGCAGGAACATATTCTAAATAACAACTCTGCTTGTCAAACATTTACAAAATGATTTCTTAATGTAGGTATCAAATAGCAACAGGATAAGGGTAATTTCTTGATACAACATCCCAGGGCTGACATGAAAGTTCAACCAACAAACTTTTTTCACAGTTACAGAATGCTAAGATTGCAGGGAAATGTTTTATTCTAACATGCTTACACACACGAACAATTATGAAAACCTTTCATAAAGAACTGTTAATGAAAGGCTATTAAACTTTAGAAGGAACGATGAAAATGTTAGAGGCGTAATGTTTTTTAAAAGGGCTAAATGCTAAGCTGGCATGAAGGGGCACAACTGTACTACAGCCACTCCCCGACTTACAAACACACCGACTTACGACCAGCCGTACTTACGACCAACCTCCCATTAACCCCATTATAATATTTTCGAGCTGAGAACCATGTACGTCAAGTTTTTCAAACAGCGCGGGCAGCGCGTTTAAAAGTATTTCCCACTTACGACCAAATCGAGTTACGACCACGTGTTCAGAACGTAACCCATTCATAAGTTGGGGACTGCCTGTATAGCCAACAGAACCGACTCTATGTACATCATCAGAGAATTTGGCCCCAAAAATGGTTTCCCGGGCTCACAAGAGTCCTGTAGCAAACCACATCTTTGCGTTGTTTGCAAACATCCTTAAAATAATATTGTTTGTCAAGGTGATTGGATATGTGCTTGTGTGTGACACAAAAGACCAATAGCAATGAGCACCACGATGTAGGCAGCTATCTGTTCTGTAGATCAATCACCAAGAGAGAGAAAATACGGCAGACCTCTCTTCTTTTACACAAGCTCTTGATCTGTCTCTAAGGGGAATGACCTTGACTGGATAGTAGAGGCAAGCAGAGGAAACCGTCTACATTCGGCTTGAATAGCAAAACAATCTAAATAAATAACAGGCAAAAAGCACAATTCTTCTCTGTTCAGTGCATGTAGGATATTAAGACCTGGCTTTGTAATGATTATAGTCTAATAAACAGCTCCTCTGAGAGCAGCTTTGTTTGGCTGCACCTCTGACCTTGAGTAGGCCGCTCATTTGTGTGGAAATGCTTCTTTTCACAGTCTGTTTTGTGCACACAAAGACTAATTTAAAACTTACAGTGCCCGGTCAATCAGCGAGACCTACGTGGGCTCTTTGGAAACCAGGATTTATGCATTTTTTGTATCGAAACACAAAACAAGTCAGTAGCACCACATTAATCATTCAAGCCATTTGGAAATTCTCCAAGCGCTGACTTAAGTAGAAACAAAACAAAAGCCCAACAACAACAACAACAAAAACCCAACGCATTTCCCCGTTGATAAGAATCAGCCGTGAACACACATTTTTTTTTCCATTTCAAAAATGAACCACAACAAAGAGAGAAAAATTGGCAAGAGAACGAACTGCCCTATCATGCCTAGGCTTTGGCTCTGGGGAGAGGATGCATAAATGGGCATTACATTTAGGATGGGAAGGTTGAAAAACAGGATTAACCTTATTCGTGGGGGTTCACATGGGAGTTGGTGTCAGGGTGACAATGCCAAGATAGGAAAAGTGAAGTTTGCTAACACATTTGTTGGGACACATAGCAACTGAAGTCTACCCCACATGATACATTTGTTCTTATTGTGCGGCAGCTACGATTCAGGAGCTAACTGGAATCTGTTCCCCCACCCGGCAGGAATAGCCCTGTGAGGTGCTGTGCTACAGAGACAGGCTTTTGAGTTACCACAGCTCCCCCGCGTCCCACCAGTCCTGAGAGGGAAAGTACTTGTGTCCATCCTACAAATGATGACACAAACAGCAGAAAGATGGCGCCCATGAGAGCTGCCAAGACCAGGTAGCCCACATCAAGAGGTAAGGGACATGTGTATTCCCCACCATGGACCTGTGGCCCCAGTTGCAATCTAGCCTGTGGAACTCCTTGCCAGAGGATATTGTGAAGGCCAGCGCTTTAATAAGTATTGATGGATCTATCCTCCACGAATTTGTCTAGTTCTTTTTTGAACCCTGTTAGCCAGGATGGGTAGGAATGGTGTTCTTAGCCTCTGTGTGTCAAGGGCTGGAAATGGGCGGCAAGGGAGGGCTCTCGTGATGATTACCTGTTCTGTTCATAAGAATGGCCAAAGGTCCATCTAGCCCAGTATCTTGTCTTCTGACAGTGGCCAATGCCAGGGGCCCCAGAGGGATTGATCTGAGCTGAAGACAATCATGTGAGAGTCCCCACCCCACTTTGGGCCAACGGCCTGTCGTTTCTTAGCCCTGAGTACTACTTGCATAAAGGATCCTACAGACTGTGCACAGGACCGGCAGGGAAGGTCTCTAGGCAGTTGTGGTTGAGAGAGGCCAGGCACACGGAGGAGATGGTTGTTCATTAGTGTGCTTTGGCTCTAATGTGGATGGGTAGCTGCCTTTTTTCCCAAATGAGTGCTGCCCAGACGGCGCCAGGTCACTGGTTTGAAAATGAAGAGCTCCGTTATTAACCCTGAAAGCTTTTCTTTTTACTAGGATTCATTAGTGGCAGCGCTGTAGCTCCCGAGGGCGATGAAGGCCGGCGGTGCTGTACGTACACTTGGCAAGAGGCCGTCTCTGGGCGGAAGAGCAAGACAGCTAAATCGCCACAGGATGGGAGGCCTGGCAAAGCTCCCCTGAGCCCTGCACTTCTCGGTGGCTGTTATGTGCTGCGGAGGCTCGCTGGGACGCTCCACACAGCCTCTTGTCTTCCTAGAGGCCGGAGTCATCATTGGCCACTCTCATCATTGGCCAAGTCAAAGGACTGGGGGGAGATTCTCCCTAATCCTGGGCCTCCGTTTTCCCAGAGCAGACTTTTTAGTGATGTGGGGATGATTGGGGGGCGGGAGGGAGGGGACCCTGTCCCACCTGCTGTGCCAGGTTCCAGCCCAGGGACCTGAGGCAGCAGCAATTGATGGATTTTTTTCCTCTAGCCCCAATACAGCAGCCTTTCTCCTGGGCCACATCCCCAAATGCTCCCCCAGTATCGTCTCCCTGGTACCAGGGCGAATTTTTCCTTTCTCAGCTCTCAGCAACGCACTTCCTCCTCTCAGTCTGTCCCTCTGCTACTCTCCCCCTTCTTACCTGAGAGAAACCTTTTAAAGCAGCCCCACAGGGCTTAACTGGCTGCAGATGTCTGCTTAGCCTGTTCCTTCAGGCAAGTGCTTAATTAGCCTCCAGTGCCCGGCTTGATTACGTGACAACAGCCGCCGGCAGTTCACTCAGGCAGGGTGAACGGCTTTTTGTTTTCTGTTAGCCCCCGGGGTGTGAATAGTCCTGGAGGCTATTCCAAGCTCTGTGGCTGACCACTGGCGACCTGGAGCAAATCTCTGGGGCTCTGTTTGCCCTCGACTGAACTATTGTAGCTGGCTGCCCTGGGTCTGTCACAAAGGGTAAAGTTATGCTCTGAACCAGGAACTGCACCACTGAGCTTCAGAGCTGCTGATGCCACCCTGGAGGACACGGGTGGACGAATTCCCATGTATGTCATCTTGCTGATGACAGGCCAGAGCTTGCTCTGCTCGCTGCAAATCAGGAGCGCCGCCTGGCAATCCGTGCTGGGCCACGCGGGAACAATAGGGCTACTTCT
>JANRFK010004440.1:46426877-46436956 GCA_030068395.1 Apalone spinifera | reverse complement strand
GCCAGAACTTGGCAAGTGGCCGTCTGTCTCCGCCCGCCTGAGTTCGGCCTCTAGTCCCCACCCTGGTCTCTTTCACGCCGCCGGTAACGCTTCAATGCGTGTTACTTTCTGGGGTCTCTCCAGGCCGAGAGCAGGCAAAGGGTGCCAACACGGCCCATCCACAGTGCTCTGCTGCGTGTGCAGAGAGAGGAGGTATTTGGGCTCAGGTAATTCTTTGTATGGCCTTTCTGTAATCCGAGCGGCTCTTTTGTGAGGACGTGGCTTCATTCGAGGCTGGCGGGGGTTCACGTTCTCAGCTGTGGGCCTGGCCTTCAGCTGAGTATCCCCATGGACCACCGGCCCCAGGGGCTAGCCCTGGCAGAACTCCCGTAGGAGAGATTGCCCTTTCAAAAACCTGTGCGCACACCTGCAGGGTTTAAAGTGACCTGGTTGGTGTAAAAACGGTCCCCTGTAATTGGTGATGGACCACCGCCCATCAGCACAGCAGCCAGCGCCTGGGTTGGCCCTCCGATAAGCATTCCTGCCACACCGCTGTTTCCTGAGTGGCCGCACAACACGCTGCTAACCCACTGGGCAGCATTCAAATCGCCCTTGGGAGCTGAGAGGCCACAGCTAAGGTTTGTTTCTGTGAGTGGTGCACACTGGCATGTGGCTCGGTGCTGGCAACAAAATTTATTCTACACGTGGATGAAAAAAAACAACAACCCTGTGCGGGGCTGGAAAAAAACCTGTGCGGGGCTGGAGGGAACCTTGCTCCATGGTGCTAGTGTGTGTGTTCTGGAGAGGCCACGGCTCGGGATTCCTCGGGCCTCACTGCCTCTCTGCAGGTGCTGGCAACAGAGGTGAAACTGAGCCCCCATCCTGCTCGTGCGCCGTGACCGTGTCTCCACTGGGAGCTAGACTGAGCCCGCTGCCTTCTTGCCAAAAGGCCGCCCAGCAGCAGCAGGGAGGGTGGGGCACCAGCCTGGGGCCATGTCCAGGGTCAGCAACGTCCTCGTTGGATAAGTCACGTCCTCGTCCCCCCCAGCCTGTTGCCCACCCAGGGAACTAAGAGCTCTTGGCTACTGAGGGGGGTTGGGAGGGTATCGCCATTACCGCTGGACAGTCGGACAGTCCCGGGGCCCTGTCGTTGCGTGGAGAGACCCAACCCTCCGCTGGCAAAGGCTGCGGCGGTTCTAGGCCAGTGACACGGCTGGGCCAGGCTGTGGGGCGAACACGAGTCGCCGGTGCAGAACAAGAGGAGTGGCTTGCTCCAACGCCCGTGTCGTGGCAGGCGCTGCCTCGCCCGCTGGCTGCGAAGGGCCTGGCGCGTGCCCTGAGCAGATGCAAGCGCGGATAAGGTTCTCACTTGGCTTCTCCAAGGTCCTGGGCAGCGTGGAATATCGCCGAGCCTCATTTGCATACCAAATGAGCCGCCGTTTTTGCAGAAGAGGCTCTTGCGCCAGAAGGATCTGTCTACGCGGCCCCTTCTTGCGCAAGAAAACCCCTCTTGCGCAGTGCTGTTCTGCCTGAAAATAATCAGCATAGCGGCACGGCGCAAGAGGGGTTTTCTTGCGCAAGACGGGGCCGTGTAGACACGCCTTCTGGCGCAAGCGTCGCTTCTGCAAAACTGGTGGCGCATTCGGTATGCAAACGAGGCTCGGCGATATTCCACGCTGAGCCTCATTTGCATATTTCTGGCGCAAGAAGCCGCCAGTGTAGGCATAGCCCCGGCGGCCAGGAAGGATCAGGCTAGAGGTGGGTGGGGCTTGGCTTCGGAGGCGGGGCCTCAGGTGGAGGGGGCGGGGCGGAGGCTTGCCTTCCCCAGCTGGGCCTTCACCCACCGCCCCGTCTGAGGTCCTGAGCGATTCGGCAACGGCCTCTTTCTGCTGCACCACAAAGCCTCGGCGCTTTAACGCTGGTGGCCATCATTTGTCGCTGCTCTGGGAGATCACCGTGACCAAGCCAGCTTCTCCTGCCCACAGACAGGCCAAAGCTCATGTCATTGGCAAGGCCTGCAGCCAGGGGCTGTAGGGCCGTCACGGGCCTACGAGGGGGACTGCAGGGTTGCAAACCTAATTCACCAGCCCAAAATGGTGCTACCTAAATCGACCCCCATGAAGGCAGGAGCCTGGACTCGACGACCTTTCCAGTTCTAGTGCTCTGTGACCCTATGTTCTCCTCGCCCAGAGCCAAATCCTGAAACGCCCTTTCAGAAAAGCCGTAGCTAAATACTCCAGGCCTCCGAGTCGAGTGCGGCTCGTGCTTATATAACCACCACCAGGCGGATTTGAAGCTGGGACACCTGGAGCTGAGTATAGGAGCCTCTATCCTCTGAGCTAAAAGCCAGCTGGCTCCCAGCCCCTGCTGTAGAGGTCTCTTGATCTTAGCTGTTGCTGTGGTCTAGTCAGTAACCACACTAAGGCTGCGTCTAGACTGGCATGATTTTGCGCAAATACTTTTAACGGAAAAGTTTTTATACCATGCCAGTATAGACGCTCTCTTGTGCAAGAAATTAACGTGGCTGTCTACACTGGCTCTCTTGCGCAAGAATACTTGCTCAGGAGGACTTATCCCTGAGCGGGAACGTTGGAGTATTTGCGCAAGAACCACTGATTTTGTACATTACAAAGTCAGTGTTCTTACGCAAATACTCGCGGCCAGAGTAGACAGGCGGCAAGATTTTGCCCAAAAGCGGCTGCTTTTGCGCAAAATCGTGCCAGTCTAGACGCAGCCTAGGTGTGTGGGTTACACTTACATGCTTTCCTGAATTGGCATGCGAGTCCGTAGCTCTTAGCCCTGTTGCCTTCTGCTGGCATAAGTAAGCTTCAGGGAGTAGTCAGAGATCTGCACCCCCATGCTCTTTAGACACATGACAATTTCACAGCAATTTTGCAACATTAAAGCGGCATTACTAGCGTGCCTTTCACTGGCCATAAATCGAAAGCCTGCCTTGTCTAGAGTGGCGCGCTATTCCAAGCTAGGCAGGGACACGCCGCCCTCGCTTGCAATTCATTTTAGTGCCATGAAGAAATTTCATAGGTTAGATAAGTCAAGCGCTTACTCTTGCAAAACTTCGGTTCAGGCCTCGAGGATCAGATGCTGCTTCACCTGCAGCTTAAACTGCACGAGGATTCGGGAAGGCTGGGAAGAGATGGCAGGAGATACAAAAAGACCAGCTCTGTTTTACACTTGTAAAGGGACCCCGCGTAGATGCACATCACAATCTGCAGTACCAACGCTACATCACTGCAACAAAGCATCCGTTTCCGATTACTCTGTCCCTTTCTTCTATAGCCGCTGGCATTAGAGCATGCCGTGAGAAAGACACTTTAGATCTAGTTCAGGCAGTTCATTTTCTGTCAGTCAAATCTCCAGCCGAAAATATAAAAGCAGGAATATGACAAGACTTCTGTTTTCATATCTTCCCTCTTGATAAGCTAACCCTAGAGGAGATGCAGGGATCAAATATTTACCGGCAGTGCGTCATGGCACAGCCTCTTGTAAAATTAACGACGCACAATTATGTGGGGGGCTTGTTAGTGTTGTGACGGGCATGAGAAACGCCAAGACGTTCAAAATTGAAGCGCCAATATTCTTCCTTTTGTGGGCTTTCCTGTGGGAAAGGTAGAGCGTGGTGTGTGGGGTTCAGACGTAAGCCCCGCCTTTGTTCCCAGGCTGAGGAAGGCCAGGGATTTCAGAACAGTCTGAGCATTCGTTGAACACATTTGGGCCTTGATCTTGTTTGAAATATGCAAATGGACCTGTAGGGTGGGACTCAGAAGCAGCAGTGATGCTTGCCCCTCCCCCATTGACATAGGCCCATATTCAGTCAAAGGCATCAGGTACCTGGCGGGCTTTCGTTGCCTCCTGACAGCTCTGGCCGTTGGGGACAATGGGTGTTGGGCTGACGGCAGGTTTGGGGGGCACTTGGTGCAGCCCCGTCCCACTAGCCCAGATTGTCTAGTCGTTTCGGGTGTAGAGCTGCACCCGCAACATATTATAAGCAGACATTGTGAAACACCCTAAATATTCCTAAGTAGGTGCCTTCCATGAAGCTGGGACTCCACCCCTGTCCATGGCCAGGCGGCCCAATACTCTGGGCTGAGGAGCAATGACACACCCCACGAAGGCCTAACATGGTCCACGCAAGGAGCCAGACCTTTCATGGATGTCGCGATGCTCACAAGGCCCCTTCGAGTGCAGGGCCGGGGAACCTCTTTAGGGTTGGTGGGCCGCTGACCCACAGAAAAATCATTCGGGGGCTGCACGCAAGTGTGACACAAAACCAAAACCCCCTCACGGACGTGGCCCCCAACTGAGAAGCGGAAAGACCCACCCATTCCTCTCGCACACCCGAAGCTAGCGGGCCCCCAGCTGGTAGATTTTGTGTGCTTCAGCCCCACGGGGGATGACATCAGGGGAGCTGGAGTGCCAGGGGGGGCTCCCAATGCTGGGGGGAGAGCCCCAAGCCTCGGGGGTCGGATCCAGGCAAGCCAGGGGGCCACATTCGGCCCCTGGGCCTTAGGTTCACCCCCCTTGGTCCAGTGGTTCTCCTCAAAGCCAGCTCTGCGCAGAGAGCGGGACGAGAGAGAGGAGGATGCCAGCAGAAAGGGGAGGGTCAGCGGCTGATCAGAGCAGGGCTGAGGAAGGACTAAGGGGGCATTGCTCTGGCTGGTGGACAGCCCGGGAAGTTGGCCAGCCGTCACAGTGGAGATCGAATATCCAAAGCCTGGGCAGCGAGGGTCAGGGCTACCCAGCTGGAAGGAAGTCGCTGGCACAACAGCCGGACGGTACCTACCCGCCACAGGTTGGGGGTGGGAGGATCAGGCCTACCTGGCACTCCCGAGGAGCTTGTGTCTGTCCTGGGGTAGCCGCCCTAGAAACATTACCGCCGCTAGGCAGCAACAGCCCAGAGCGACACGCCAGCCCCAGTGCTGAGGGCTTAGCCAAGGCAGGCCCACTGCGGCGTGAAAACGTGAAACGTGGCGACAGAAAGGAGCTTCCAGAAATCCAATAGTTCCTCCCCAAAGGGAACGGGAACATCCTTGAGCATCCTTGGTCAGCGGCAGGCTGAAGGCCTCCCTCAGCCTCTTGCCCGTCAAAGCTCCCACTGAGCCCCTTCACAACAAATGCAGCAGGCCTCTTCGCCCCGGATTTATCCCTGAGGCGCCTGCCAGTGCTTGCCTGCTCTCCAAATCGACCCCCGGCCTGTGAGCCCTGTTTTATCCTGTGAGTAGTGTCCACAGAGACTCGCAAGAGGCCGTGCTCCCTTTTCGGTCTGCGGGGCGTTTCCACCCCAGGGACAGGCAGGCTTGCGCCTGGATGTGGGGGCAAGACAAGGCGGTTTTCAGGTACCGCGATGTGCAGCTGCAGCCGGCTCCGAGGGGAGCCGTTGGAAGGAACAGCTCTCCGCTGGAGCATGCTGCATCGACAAACCGGAACGTTCCGCTAGGACGTGGTGCTTCTGTGGAAACACTCGGAGCAAACCAGGCTGGTTGTCTAGCTCCCCGAGTCTGGGGATACCGGCCTGGCAGACCGCATAGCTCCCAGACTCCCCCAGGAGCCAGCTCAGCTCCTAGCAGAAACCCCGGGGGCCTGGCTGGAGAGCCAACCCCCCATAGTCCCAGTAGGGCACCCGGCTCGATGAGCCAGCACCCAGGTGAACAGTTTCCCTGCCTGGTGGACAGCCCGGAAGTTGGCTCACCAGGCCTCTGAGCAGCTTGCTCGCCCCCCAGGTAGACGGCCACCAAACCAATACAGCGCCACTGAGGCCCCTCTGAAATGAGAAGGTCTGGATTTTCCTTCCTTTGAGAAGACTTGAGCCTCTGGAAAGTCGGTCAGCCAGGCCCGGGGTGAGCCAGCGCACTGAAGGAAATTCCATTTCCCGGCCTGGCGCAGCTCCGCTGCGGTTGTCAGGCAGGAGAGAGGTTACAGCCATCTCCACCATCCTTTTTGATGAACTGATTTTTTTTCTGCCACTTAAAAAAAAAAAACGAGCAGTCCTGTGGCATCTTAGAGACTAAAGAAAATATTTGGATAGTATCACGAAGTGAGTTTTGCCCACGAAAGTATGCTTGTGTTTTTGTGAGTCTCTAAGGCTGTGTCTACACTAGGAAACTATTTAAAAAAGAGGTACATTTAACGTAACACCGGATTTAATAAAATCAGACGAACATGGCCCACAATACGGGGAAAGCCTCAAAATTAGTCCGAGGCAGGCTCCACGACTGTGGATGCTCTACTGCTATTTCGAAATAATTACACCCCAGTGCTTCCTGGGGCTCTGTGTCTAGGTCGTCTGGATGCACCGGTGTAGACGGTTATTTTGAAATAACTACTCCCCAGAGTCATTCGAACGGTCTCGGAATTAGCGTTACTCCTGAAGAAAGGCAGGAGGACAGATTTTGAATTCTGCGGCCCGTTATTTCGAAATAACGGGCTTGGCAGTGTGGACGCTCCGCTGATACATTGGACCTGAGGGGGGTTATTTCGAAATAAAGCCCTAGTGTACCTCAGGGTTAAGGTGCCAAAGGAGTACACGTTTTTTTTTTAAGTTGTTTTTAAAGTTACAGACTAGCGCGGCGACCCCTCTGTGGTGTATTTTTTGCTCAGCCATTGAACTATTCAGATCCGTTCCGACACCCTGCCCCCGGGGACGCAGCGAGGCCTCCTTGGCCAAGGCTCGCCCCACGGCCGCCGCATATGGTGGATCACTGTTATTGTCCTCAGCTTCCAAATGAGCCACCGAGGGAGGCGGAGGTGAAAGGACCAGCCTGAGGGCAGCCAGCACCTGTCCCAGTGCCAGGAACTCAGCTCCGCTGGCCTGAGTCACCCTCCCCTGCCAGAGCCAGCAGGCCAGCCTGCTGCGTTCAAAGCAGGCCCCCCCCCGTCACACTGCCTGGAATCAGGCCTGCGCGTGACGTGAGCCCATCGATCGGCGGGCCTGGCCGAGCGGGGGCGTGCGACAATCACTGAGCAGCAGATTTACAAGTGGCTGTGTGAGCACGTATCCCACATGGGGCCTCGCCAGGCCCTGCAGCTCGCAGAGCGTGCGTGCCTCTGAGCAGTCCGGGCCAGTTAACAGGCCTCCTGCGGAGAAAGAGAAGATGGCGCTGGGACAAACTCCCGCTTGCAGGCCGAGGCTGGAAACGAACATGGCGGTGCCTTCGCCCAGCGATCCCGGCCCCGTGGGAAGCGCCGTGAGACGCTGCCTGGCTTCTTTCGTAACGCCAGACAGGCCGGGGCACGTTCCCCGGGCCTCTGCCCAGGTACCGCTGCACCTCCAGCGCGTTCGCTCATCTGCCCCGGCCTTTAAAGGACTCAGTTCACCACTGAGGCTTGGGCCACGAATGGCCAGCGGGGTCCCACAGCCACGAGCGGGATGAGCTCGACTCTTTGCAAGCGCTCGCCCTCGATTAGCACGGATGCGAGAGACGGGTCCGTTCCTAACCCTCGAATCCCTGCCTGTCAAGCCCAGAACGGAAGCAGGGAGGCGCAGGGCTCGGGCCGGATTTGGTTTTAAATGGAGTTTTCCAGACTCGGTCTCTGCGATTAAAGGGGAATATGGACAAGTGAGAACTGCAATCCAAGTGGCTTGGGGTAGAGGAGACAGGGGCTGAGTTCTGCAAGGCCAATCCACAGTAAACAAACCTGGCAGCTCTCCGCTCCTAGGGCTGCTGCGTAACAGGCCGGTTTTCCCTGCTGCTCGTTTCTCCCAAACGTGGGTAACAGCAAGGGATACTGGTAGTGGCCAGGGGTTAATAATCCCCACTGGGACTTGCCTACGGTTGCCAGAGGGTTTAGCCAAAAATACCAAACATCCCCCTTCCCCCCCCCCAAAAAAAACCCTCCGGGAAAAAAGTTCTGTTGAGGGGAAAAATTGGGGGAGACCAAAGCAAAAATAAATTAAAAAAAACCCCAAAAACAAAAAAACCCAGCATGGTCCCTTTAAGTGTGTGCAGAGTCAGAATAGGGATAGGGAGAGGTTGAGCACTAAGACCCAGGGGATGCATTGCTTCTACTTCCTTCAGGTCTTTACGCTGTTTGCTGGCAGCCATCTTATTTTCTTGGTCGAGCCAGAAAGCAGCTTCCCTGCAGGACCAGGTAAGCAGGGGGTCTGGAGTCCGGGGGCAGGGGTTGGGGGCTGGGCCTAGTTGCTGAGTGTGTCGTAGGGTTGCCAGGTGTCCGGTATTTTCGCCTCCTGACAGGAAAAAAACAGAAAATACTGGACATTTTAGGTGCCTGGTATTTTCTGAATTTTTTTACCGGACAGGAAGCGAAAATACTGGACTGTCCGGATCAATACCGGACACCTGGCAACTCTAGACTTGTCCCACAACAGTCTGCTCCCAGTGAGTTGCTTATTGGGTGAAAATTTCAAACGGACTCTAACCCAGTGTGTAAACTAGGGATGCTAAATATCGGTTAATTGAATAGTTGATTAACCACATGAATTCTTATTGGTTACTTGACTATTCTATAGTCCCCGGGGGCAGGGCTGGCAGCCAGTGCTCTCCAGCCCCTCTCTCAGGGAGCCCCCCTGCCACCCCGCATTGCTGCCTCTCTATCAGAGGCAGCAGCGTGGGGTGCCAGGCGGGGGCTGGTCCATGAGAGGAGCTAGTTTAAAAACCAGTTCTTCTCACGGACCAGCTGCCTGACGCCCCGCACTGCAGCAGCCCCTATCCAGGGGTGGAGTCTGAACTCCCGGATCCGGTGCGAGCCAGAACTGAGCCAGGCTGCCTGCCCACCCAGCTCCAAATACATTTTAAATGCAGAGCCACAGCGGGGGTAGATCCCAGACCTGGTGCAAGCCAGGACTGAGCCGGGCTGCCGGCCAGCCTGCTAAAAGAATTACTGCCAGAGGGAAATGTGTGTAGTCAATAGCATTAACCTATAAGCTTTTGCTTATTGGTTAATCACTTAATCGACTACACTATCACATCCCTAGTCTAAACCTGTACTGGACATTTTGCATACAGAGATTTTTTTATGACTGCATTTCCCACGGGCACCAAAAAGATACATTAAAAAATCCCAATTAGAGACTTTAAGTCATTTACCACGTAAGGGAACAATAGAATCCCAGGCAGAGACTGGTGTGTTTGCACATGGAGGGGCGGGAAGAAAAAACTGGTTTGCAAGAAATAGCTAGAACTGCCCTCAGGCAGCAAAATTTACACCCAGGTTTTTACTAGCCCAGGGTGAGAAGCTTGGCTCGTGCTCAGCTCTGAAACGGGGTGTGTCGCCTCCAGAGGTGAGCTGGCATCTCTGGTCCTTTGTGTCCTACCATGCAGATGTCTCAGAAGCCCTGGGCGCTGTGGTGCCCGGGGCCGTTTGCCTAGCGCCTTCTGCAAGCGTTCGCCCGGAGCAGGACACACGGAGGAGGAAACCCGAGCCATGTTCTCCTCTTGCTCCCATTGGGAAATTCAAGACCCAGCCCCCGGAAACCAATGGAGTGGCAGGAGAAGACGTGCAAGGCAAAGGAGGAGCAGACCTGGACTGCGTGGCGCCTTGTGACCACGTTTCCTCTTCAACAACGTGTTGCTCTGTTTCTCGTCCCTTCTCCCCAGGAAAAGCAGCACGTGGGGCCACTGCAGTGATGGGAGCCAGGAGAAGACACATCTGTGAGCAGCATGGGCAAGATGGTGGCTCTGCTTTTATGGCCGAGCAGCCAGGAAAGGCAGGTTCCTTAGGGAAGCAGTGGAGTCTCCATCCCTAGAGGTGTTTAAGTCTCGGCTTGACCAAGCCCTGGCTGGGTTGATTTAGGTGGGATTGGTCCTGCCTAGAGCAGGGGGCTGGACTTGATGACCTTCTGAGGTCTCTTCCAGCTCTAGGATTCTATGACAGCACGGAGATTAACTTCCATCGAGGCCACCCACAGGTCTGGCCCTGCTGCAGCTGAACTGCTGTGATGATGAGACGAACATCAGAACAGCTAGACTGGGTCAGACCAAAGGTCAAGCCCAGTGTCCTGTCTCCTGACAGTGGCCAATGCCAGATGCCCCAGAGGGAGTGAACAGAACAGGGAATCACGTGATCCCTCCCCTGTCATCCATTTCCAGCCCTTGACAAACAGAGGCTAGGGACACCATTCCTAC
>JANRFK010004440.1:46408771-46421338 GCA_030068395.1 Apalone spinifera | reverse complement strand
CCATTGGACGTAACAATCTAGCCAACTTTCTATCCACCTTCCAGTCCATTTATCCAATCCATACTTGCTGGCAAGAATATTGTGGGCGAGCGCATCAAAAGCCTTGCTAAGGTCAAGGTAGATCACGTCCTGCTTGTCTGGTCATGATCTTTCTTTTCCATACACAGTGAAATTCACTCCACCCCACCCAAGCCTCTTAGGTGGGATGGAAGAAGAGCACAGACATTGTGATGCTTCTCTGCGTGGGGGTGAATTTCACCATCAGGGAATAAATGGGCCAGGGAGGGGCACCACGTGCAGCCAATAAGGCTAGGTGTACTAGCTCCATGTTTCAAAAGGCAACCTCCTTCCTTGCTTTAAAGCCCTGTCCTTTCCTGAGCTCCTTGCAGCTTCTCGGAGTTTCATCTTTGCTGCAGCAAGATGGTAAATATTCTCGAGGGGGTGTCCTCGAGAAAATGGCTCATCCCGAAGAGCTAGGAGTACTGTGCATGATCGTGGGGGGCCTGCATGTGAAACTGAAAGGGGATCATCTCACCGTCTCTAACTAAATATCATTGTATCCTCCCCAATAGCACAACACACCGTTGGAAATGGCACAAGTATTTGTTTCTTCAAGCGACCCCCCGGGGTCTAATATCTAACGTCCAGACATGGCAGAGGTGGAGCTGCACTTGGCAGATGTAGCGGGGAGAGGATTAAGAGTTTCCCATTATATTCAGATGCTATTTCTCTGGCTTTCTTATGGAAAAGGAAGCCATCAGCAGTTATTTTAGTCCTCCTTGACCTAAAGACATCGGCAAGTGCTGACATTGGAAAACATTAATGAGAGGAAAAAGAGAAATCGCTCTTGAGTATTTTTAGGGCTGTAATGACAACGTGATATCTCGTTTTGCCAACCTGTTGTCGCCTTGAAGAAGAATTGCAATTGACCAATTAACACGAGCCCATTGAGTCAGCATGGTAGGGCCCAGAATTGTGTGTAAGTCTGTGTGGTGAGAAGGGGCAAGAAATTGGCAAGAGGCAGCTTCCGGGCACATGCGAGAAGGGCTGTACAGGGTCAGTGAAGGGCATGTCACTAGTTTAAGTTGTGGTCACATCTCCAGGGCCGAAAGACAACACCCTCCCAATGGCTATACAGGCACCCAAACGCCTAACACCGAGTTGCGGTTACAGCTGGGGCAGTGGCAAAAGGAGGAGTAAAGTTTGAGGGCAGCTAGGGCAAGTCTGAGAGCTTCATGCCCAGCCTGCTCAGGCCAAAGGGCTATTTCTAAATTAAATGAGCCAAGGCAAATAGTGTGGCCTGATTCCTTTCCCTGCCTCGTGGGGCTGTACTGCATGTGGAGAGCAGAGCTGCGTTGAGGCTCGCAGGGGGACTGGAGGCATTCAGGGCAGAAGGTCTCAGGAGAGGTGGGCGGGTAAAAGAGGAGCGTCCCTCTCCGATAGCAGGGCTACTCTCCTGGAGAACGTCAACCTAAGGTATGCAACTCCAGCCACAAGACTAGCATAGCTGGAGTCAACATACTTGAGGTTGAATTTCTGCAGTGTCCTCACTGTGGAAGGTCGACAGGGGAAACTCTCCCGTTGACTTCCCTTACTCCTCATGGCTGAGTGGCGCACCAGGATCGATGGGGGCACCATCAGCGGTCGATTTAGCAGGTCTTTACTAGATCCACTAAATCAAAGCCCAGGAGTCTGATTTCCACAGCATCGATCTCGGGGTAAGTGAAGATAGGCCCTGAGATGCTCCCTGCAAGACACCCACCAGCCATTCACTAGTGGGAATTGTGTGTCACTTTCACATTTGGAAAGTACCCTCAAAGCCAACCTCCCTGATACAGTTACACTACAGTAAGTAGTTCTCAAAAAGCTCTGGAAACGAAGGGGCAAATTAGGTAAATAGTTTCAATATTTGTCAATGATTCAAATCTGTTTCGTAGGCACAGTAGCCAATGTTACAGTTAAACATCAGAAGCCCCAAGTTTGCAGTGTGCTTAATCAGACTCCTAACTTTGAGCGAATGCACTTAGCCCTTTTCAAAGGGACTGTTTGGGTGCTCAGAAGGGGAAAATGAGCAAATTGGATGAACTGACATTTCTCCTCAGAGCCAGGAACTCAACCAGAACATGGCAGGTGGCCTACACCATGGCTGCTCATGGCGTCCAGAATTTCTACATATAGCCTTTTTTTCCCACTATCCCCTGGGCCATGTTCAAATCTCAGTCAAAATCGGGACCAAGTGCACTCCCGTTTGCCAGGATAACTCCTGAGACAGACTGTGCTGAGGTGACAAACAAAAAGAGCCCAGGAGGAAAATTTCAGTGCCCTTGTTAATTGGCCAGGAGTTTTCAGTCTTCCTACTGCTGGAAGCAGGGTCAAGGGAGGAGGCAAGTGAGGACACGTTCAAAGGATGTGCACTTTACGGCAAGTTCAAAGCATTTTAGCACGAGAAGGAAAAACACTTCTATGAAGAAGAGTTAGACAGCGAAGCCTTTGTGTTTGGACTCCTAGGCTAAAATGCATGGTTGTGAATGGAGCAACGCCCGCTTGCAACAAGAATACCACTACCACAGAACTGAATGCAATCCGTCCAGGGAAAAGAATGGACCCGAATGCCAGAATGGGCTCGCCTGGGCTGTCCGTTTAGTTCCTTTGCAGAAACTCTTTGATTTCCGTAGAACTTTGCGTATGGGTAGAAGGCCAGGCAAATGGATCTGCTTGCACTGCTGGGCTCTTGCCAGCTAGCTAGGATAGACTTTTACATTTCTGCCCCTCATGCCCGGGCTGAGGGAACATTATGGCAACCACCTCCTTATGCACCTAGTTATAATGCATGGGAGTCAGCGCTTTGTGCCTCGGGGGCCCATCAGGTTGCGTGACATATTCTGAAGGTCTCGCGCTGCCAAGTACTGAAATATCCCGGGCTGTTAATGTAGATTTTCAATGAGCTTTGGAGTTCCAGAACACTGGAAGGAAGCTAATACTATGCACATTTTAAAAAGGGGAAATGGGATGACACAGGTAATCTCACAGCGGGTTATCAGACACCAGTCGAACATTGATCCCAGGCGTAATACTAAAGCTAATATGGGACTCGATTAATGAAGAATTAAAGGAAGGCCATGTAATTAATGCGTGTCAACATGGGCTTGTGGAAAACTGATCCTGTCACTATATTTTTTGAGGAGATGACAAGTTTGATAAAGGCAAGAGCATTGATCCACAGAGATTGGTTCTTGGCCCTACACTTTTTCACCAATAGCCTTACACTTCTGCAAGGTGGTTCACTTTGCACAGCATGGCATTGTGATTCAAAATTAGAATGATATAAAATGGATACGGTACAAATTAAATGGATTAAAAACTGGCTAACTCCTTAGGTCTCAAAATCTACCATGAAGGAGGAGAAATAACAAATGAAGGCTGAAGGAAAATATGGTGGCTCTCGATCAATACATTAGAGAGATAAATATCTCCTCTCCCTCCCTGGTGTTTAAGTTAAGAGTCAGTGTTGACACAAGAACAAATGGATATACACTGGCCAGCAGTAAGTCTAGGCTTGAAATTAGAGAAAGGTTTCAAATGATCAGGAGATTTTTGGAACCGACTTCTAAGAGGTATGCTAGGGGCAAAAATCCCCCAAACCCAACCTTGTTTCAAGATTGAGCTTGATAACTGTATGGAGGGGGTGGTACAATGAGATTGGCCACTGGAAATGTTTGGTAATAGAGGCTCTCCAGCTAGTCTCCCATCTCTGCCTACAATGGTCCCTCTGAGGTACAACTGTGGATTCTTTCCCAGGCTCCTGGCTGGTGGGTCTCACCCATATGCTCAGGGTCTAACCCATCACCACATTTGAGGTTGGGAAGGCATTTTCCCCTGGATCAGATTAGCAAAGATCATGGGGGTTTTGTGCCTTCCTCTTCAGCATGGGGCACACTTCTCTTGTTGGTTTGAACTGGAGTAAATGGTGGATTCTCTGTAACTTTAAGTCTTTACAACAATATTTGAGGACTTAGGTAGTAAGTGCACTATTTCTGGTTGAGTTTCTGAAGTAGGTGGTGAGGTCCTGCGCCATGTGATGTGCTGGAGGTACTGGTTAATCGGTTACCCAGCAAGCATCACCCTGCCCATTCCCATCCCTAGGTCCAACCACTGCTGGACTTCCATGTCCAATTCAAGAAGGAGGTTGATAAATTGGAGAGGGTTCAGAGAAGAGCTACGAGAATGATTAAAGGATTAGAAAACCTGCCTATCGTGATCAACTCAACGATCGTCATCTATTTAGTATAACAGAGAAAGTTAAAGGGTGACTTGACCATAGTTACAGGCAGAATGCACATTTAATAATGGTCTCGTCAGGCTAACAGAGAAAGATATATCTGATGTACATTTTATAACATGATCCAAGGGCTGGAAGTTGAAGCTAGAAAATGTAGGTTTTTAATGAGGAGATTAATTAACCTTTGGAACAACCTCTAGAGTTCTGGTGGCTTCTCCATCGACGACAAATTTGAAATCAAGATGGGATGTTTTCCTAAACGCTCTGCTCTCGGAATGATTTGGGGGCAGTTCTCTGGTTTGTGTTATACATGAGGTTAGATTAGATGGTCACAATGGTCCCTTCTGGCCTTGGAATCTATGGATTTATTCATCTGACTGGTACACGAAGGAATCTTAATCCGACAACCAATTTGTATTCACTTTCAATGGCACTTGGAGACCAAATTTATATCGGGAGAGGGGGGGGGCGGGCATAGACTTGCTGGGCTCCTAGGCAAGGTGGAGGTGGGGTGGATTCGTGTTTCCAGAAGCGGCAGAGTCTCGGGTGGAAGGGGCAGGGCTAGGGACATCTAGTGCTCAGAGCTGTTGAAACACGTCACATGGCACGCCAGTGGTGATTTTAAGGGCCTGGGGCTCTTTTGAATCACCACGCCCCAGGGCAACTGCCCTCTTTGCTGCCCCTGGTGATGGGCCTGTTTCATATATAGGCTCCTTTGAAAATTCCAGTGAGAGTCTTTCATTTCTAATTCGACCAGAAGAAGCCAGAACAAATATACAGCAGGGAAAGAGCCTGCATTGGAAAGGAGATCAGCTGAGGCCGGCTTTTCGGTCTCCATCTTCCCGAAGCACAGCAATGTCCAGTCTTCATGAATGCTCCAGTGAGGCGAGTACCGATCTACACAGCACCTCTTGTTCTTGCCTAAGGCTACATCTACACTGCAGCGCTATAAATATCTATCCCGCGTCTTTTGAGAGCACCCGTTATTTTGAAATAGAATGGGCTTACCATTCCGAAATCCCTGTAAACCTCACTCCAAGAGGAGTAAGGGACGTTTCAGAATAGCGCCTTATTTCAAAAGAAGTGCCATGTAGACTGCGCCAAAGTACGAAATAAAGTATTTTGTAATTGTATAGCTTGTTTTCGAGTTAATTTGCATAGCTTATTTCGAGCTCTGGGTGCAGTGTAGATACCCCCTAATTGTGTACGTATGTGCCTCCTCCCAGAATACCTCCCTCCTGCCTGGATCAGACGTTTTCTAAGTGCAGCTTCCTCTTGTGGCTAAATGAGAGGCGAGCCAGGAAAAGTGCACTGCGACTCGGAGGACTTGAAAACAAGTGACGCGACTAAACCCTGATGAACAAAGCTCATCCTGGCCATGCACATTCTCTGAGCCGCCTGTGGACTTTCAGCCAAAGATTTCCCAAGCTGGGCTGCAAATAGCAAGTCCCAGACACAAGGCAGGTAGATTTATAGCCTTCCTACTCCCTGGGAGACAAAATCAGAAACGGTCAGACACAAGTGAGGTGGATGACGCTAACAAATTACGGGGAAGGGAAGAGGAAACTTGTGGCGCTATCAATTTATTTCCAAGGGCGGTTGTGGAATTGCTTAGGGAGGCTGTGGAATTTCCATTCCTGGAGATATTTAAGAGCAGGTTGGACAGGCATCTATCAGCGATAATCTAGATTCTGATCAGTCCTGCCGCGAGGGCAGGGGACTGGCCTTGGTGACCTTTCAAGGTCCCTTCCAGTTCTATGGTTTCAGTTGGAAGGGTGCCACGTCTGGGACTCTAGAAATTGAGATTGGTGCTATGGATACTAGGTGCAACTATCGTCAGCACTTGCCAAGCTGTTTTTATTTTCCCCCTCTCTTGAAACCCTTTCCTCTTCTTGGGCCAATGGCAAATGCAGCACCCTATGCATCTCCCCAGCAGGTTTCTTTTGAGAGTACTGCCGAACCGCTAAGTTAAGACTTGTGAGCACAAAAGAGCACTTGCCCCCACGCTCTGTGGCAGAATTAGCACTGGGAGTTGCGTAGACGATACATACCCTGTGCTCAGTGGTCTCTCTGAAAAAAGGGAACATTTATCTCCATACATACGGAGACTATTTCCTCTGGGAAGTAGAAAGGAAAGCTGGGACCTGCCGGATCCCATGGGGTGGAAGCTGTTGGCAAACTGCACATAGCCAACCCCAGAAGCTGCTTGGCCTTCCTTTTGCGGCCCTTGTGCTCTCTCCCCTCCCTTGCCGCGTTTATCTTTTTTTTGGCTCCCAGTAGCCTCGATTGTCACTTTCTAGGGCAGGGTCTGCGTCTCTAAGGCATGCCTGTGCTGCAAAACCACCACAAAACCCCGGTGGCCCTACACCTTGAAGCCCTGGTCAGCTGCCTCAGGCTTGTGAGGCTAACCAATGCAGACGTTCAAGCTCTGACTAACCAATGCAGATCCAAGCTCTGGTGGGTATCTGGGCTCCGAGACCTTCCCCCCTCTCATGAGGTCTCAGGCTGAGCTCCAGCCCAGGGCGGAAAGGCACTGGTGCGATTTTATAGCCTCGCAGCCTGAGCCCGGCCTCCACTGAGCCTGGCTCTGAGACTCAGTGCCATGAAGTGTTCCTTGGACTGGTTTATACAGGGCCTCAAACGGGCATCGTGGGGTCTGTCTACCTTGCATCGGTACCATCGCTTCGGAAGCTTTACCTTGGATTTCATTGGAAATATTTCTTAAGGCTGGCTGCTTCCGCTGCCATTTCCTCCTCAGACCTCCACTTGGCAGGGGCGTCCTCCTCGCCTTTGTCGTGATGCTCCAGCTTTTTAGGGAAAACACAGAACAAAGCCTGGGATTAGTTCATGGCCTCCCCACACTTCCCCTGTCCCCTCGCCCTGTGAGCAGGGGTGTGGATGGGCTCCGAGCCAAGCTGCGCATGGAGCTCAGGGGTTGAGAGAGGCTGGGATGGATGTAAGGGAGGAGGCTGATGGACCCTGTAGGGGGAAAGGTTAGCAGGAGGGACTGGTAGTGCTGTTTGAGGGGAACAGTGAGTATTAATCAATGGAATGGGATGATTAACTAACGGCCTGCGAAGGACTGACTGACACATCTGGATGACAGTTGAGTGTTTTCGGGGGATCTGTGCTGCCAGCAACCGCCAGGCCATTTTTATAAGAATTTTATGCTCCTTTCTGCTCTGGTTTTTGCTTCGACATGTGGGCACATCTGGTCATGGCCCCAAACCTTCATGTAGGACAGAGGCCCAGTTGCCAATGTTCCGCAGAGGACCAATGGTTTTCTTCGACTCCTTTTCAATCCAGATACTTTCTTCTCCTTTCCCCGCCCTCCCCAGGCCAAGAGCAGGAGACAGACTGCCTGTCCCAGGCACGAAACCCCTTCTTGTCCTTTAACCACTATCTCAGTTGTCCGTCTGAATAGGAATCCTCGGACACACGTGAATTATTTATCCCGTGCATAACAAAGTGCCACATATTACACAGTGATGGCAACGTGCTGTTATTACTGATGTGGCCATTTGAAATACTGCCCTGGACTCCCCAGTGGAGGAAACATGGGCAAGACCCCCAGCCCTGCCCTCAGCTCCAACCCTTCTGTCCCAGCCCCACCTCCCCTAACAGCCAACCCTTCCCCCCAGCAGCACGGGGAGGTGGAGCGTCACACAGCCCCATCCCCCCAGCCCCGGAGCACGGGGAGGATGGGCAGTCGGGGACAGCAACACTCTGCCCCCAGTGTGCCGATAGTAGGAATTCGTGGGCAGGGAGGGCGGAGTGTAGCTAGGGCCAGGCCTTTGGCTTGGGAAGGCAGTTCTTTCCCCTGCTTAGCATACCCACCACCCCTGGGAGGAGACATAGGCATATTGTGTGGTAAAACATTATTCAAGTGACCTCAAAGTAGCCGCCACGCAACATACAAAGATGATTATCACTGGACGGAAGACAAATCAAAAACTTTCTCATTGAATTGGTATTTTGGCTCCAAAGCATTGCCAACGTTTATGATGTGGCTAGATGGAGCATGCGACACCGTCCTCACGTTACCACTTCCTTCCACAGAAGAACATTCCAATATTAACTGGTTTTGTTGTTGTCCCAGACAGTTGCAGAAAATAATGGCATCGCACCTCTTATTCGTAACCCAACTTTGTTTTCATCTCTGCTCTTAACTGCTTCATTTTCGGAAATAATGGGACATTTGCCAAGCACACTGATAAACTCAGGTTATTAGCATCTATCCAGCCCACACTTTTATTTGTGATGTTTCTCCTGCTCGGAATCCTGCCAGCCAAAGGCCTATACAGTGTTAGAAGAATATGAAATCTGTGTAGCAAAATGTATTTCCTTCCATAGCAAGGTAGATCTGATACAATAGCTGTTGCCAAATTAAACTGTATTACGGTTCCACTAGTAGAGGACTAATTTTCATTTTTTTCACATGAGCTGTCGGTAGGGTATAAACGCATCTCATAACAATTTTACAGGATTAGAGAGAAAGGTGTACAAATCACAGGAAGGTACATTGATGCAAGTGCTGGAGGCAGCTTAACATCCAGGCTTCTCTTTACATTCATTTAAAGAAACTACCCTCATAACCTCAGACAGCTTCGTGTACCACCATTTCAAGATGCAGTCTTTTGGTTAACAGTCTCATCTGCACTGCCGAGAAGATCAATGTTTCAGAGGTTGATCTTCTGGCATTTGATTTCTCAGGTCTGGTAAGAACCCACTAAACCGAACACGCAGGGCGCCCTCATCAACCCCAGAACTCCTCACATAACTACCACCGGGCAGATTTGAAGCAGGGACCTCTGGAGCTTAATGTAGTAGCCACCACAGCGTGAGCTATGAAGCCATCTGGCCCTGAGTTTAGGCGGAAGAGCTCCCTTGTTCTTATCTCATAGAGCTTGTCTAGAGTATGCTGAAGTTTCGAAAGAGGAATTTGCATATCCTCTTTCAAAACTTCAGCTTAGTCTAGACATAGACCACTTACAGTGAGGCTAAGTGCCACTACATGGGACCATGACCCACACTAGGTGGGTCACACTCACAGTCATGAAGAGTAAGGGAAGTCGATGGGAGAGTTTCTCCCATCGACCTCCTGCTGTGGGGCTGCCCCAGAAAATCGATGCAAGGTACGTCAACTCCAGCGACGCAATTCATGTAGCTGGAGTTGAGTATCTTGCATCCATTTTCTCAGGCATAGGGTCTATGCTGACAGTTTCCTGAGTTTCATGGAGGGTAATTAGCCATAGCAAGAAACAATTTATGAGACAAGAGCAGTCGGTCTTAAAGCTCCCAAAGCTACAGATGGTGCAAATGTGCCATATGGAGAAGCTCTCGTCGTCTTGGGATCCCTTTCACATACCTCAAGTTATCTCCCTGCATGGTCTCTTTTGTGTCACGACACCCCTCGCTCCATTGCCAGACGTCCTGAGCAGCGCCCTCATCTCCTGCTCTTTGCCCCGTCACTTGTCTCCCACCGTTGCCTCCAGGACTGGAGCAGACTTTCCCCTGCTCAGTGCCCTCTCCCAGGACCTGAGCCATTGTCCCTTTCTTTGCTACTCCTGAACCCACTTCCACCTACGAGGGGTGTGTCTGTAATGGAGTGTCAGGGAGCCCTGCACCCCCATCCACAGCCAGATGTGACTCTCAGTCGGCCAGTAGAGAAGAAGGTTTTATTGCTTCTCAGAGACCCAGCGTGGCACAGAATCAGTGTTAGCACAGACACCAAGAGCAGACAGCCTTATTCCTCTTGGGGGGGGGCTCACGGGCCCTGAACCCCCTTTTCCTTGGTCTAAAATATCATCACTCAACCTAGTCCAGCCGAAACTAACTCACCCTCCCAGCAACTCGTCACTCCGGCTCCAGGCAGCCCCGCCTCCTGCACTGTCTTGCTCTCAGACCCAATGTCTGTTGTTACCTGGCCCACAGGAGGTGAGACACTGACATACTTCCACAATGAGTCATGCCTGGCCTCTCCCCCCTCAAGCAGAGTGACACACACACACACACACACACAATACAGCAGTGAATGTAACAGCATCCCCACTATGTCACAGTGTGTCAACTTTGTCTGTCCTGGTGACCCTTTCACACGCCCAGCTGTTCAGTCCAACACAATTTTCCAGGGCTCTTCTCCTGCCCCTGCCTGATTCTGTCTGCACCAGAGTTCCCACAGGGACCTGCTGCCCGTTAGCAGCTGGGGGGCAAGGAGGGGAAGAAGGGGTCATGGCTCCTGCAGCTGGTGGATGGACAAGAGTTGAAAGCAGCCAAGCAATGAACCGGAAGTGCGGTAGGGAAGCCGAGGAGCCGGAGAGGAAATCAAACTGCCGGCAGTAGAGCTGTGTGTCCCTCCTCTTTGTCCCCACCATACACCACAAGTGAAAGCTGGGCCCCTGGGAAGACTGGCATAGCTCCGATGTGCTTTGCTGGAGCCAGGATTATAAGCGTTTCGGTGGGGGAGCCGAGTTAGTCTGTAACTGGAAAAACTTAAAAACAGTGAACAGTCCAGCAGCAGCTTAAAGACTAACAGAAAATGTAGATGGTATCGGAGCTTTCCTGGGCGCAACCCACTTCTTAAAGTCAGTAAAGCAGTTCTTATGCCATGAATCTGCGTTCCTTTTGGGGGTGTTTCCAGGAAGACCCTGGACAGAATAGAAGACAGCGGATTACAAAACATTTTGTAGAAATTAGCCAGAAAGCTGGAGGCCCTACTGGAATTGATATTTATTGCAGCATTCACCTCTTTCCATAACGTTCCGATCCTCCCCAAGGATGGTCTCAGAAGTAACGGGATGCTTATTTTCTCACACAGAGAAGTTAAAGATGACTGAATCAACTGTGGAACAAAATTTTCCACCAAAGTCTCTGAAGCATCCGCCAAGCTTCTCAGGGGCTTTGCAAAATCATGTGGAGCCTGCAAAATCCATAGTGCAGGTGGACAGGTACTTGCTGCTATTTCTGACATTGGTCCTCGTGAGGATTTATTTGAGGCCATCGAACGCAGACCTCTTGCTGTTAAGCTCCGCTGAGAAGTCCCCAAAACTGACATTTTGTGGCTTTTGCTGCCAGAAAAGCTGGAACCCTTATGTACAATCAGTAGCACAAGTTTATTATTGAACTTCAGCAGCTTGCAGACAAAAGGTCTAAGGCTTCAGATTCCTGCCTTCTAGGACCAGGCATTTGCTGAGCCTTTTCAGTATCTAATGGGTGTCCAATATAAATGTGTCAGGGAGCAGCTTCTGAAGAAAGTTGCTCATATTCCTCTCCTCAAGACCCTCAGCAGTGCTCAAGAGACAGAAAACAGATCTCAATGAAACAACTTTTCAAGATGAACATTTTTTCCCCCACGGTGTCCTGTCACAGTTCCTTCTTGAATTTCCCTGGTTCGAACGGCAATCGCTTGTAGCTCATTTTTCAAGTGAGCCATTCGAGCGCTGGCCCCATGTACATCTCGGGAGAGGTGACAGATATATTTTGAGATTGACTCTGGTTGGTCTGTGAGGAATTCTTTCCGTGTTATGACTTCTTGGCCTTGAGGTCTCTTCATCGGTAACTGGAGTGAATTCGGGCTTCGCTATTTTGGTGCCTCTTGGTTTTCATTGTAATCCATAGTCAATAGTCAATCTTTTATGACAGAAACTACAGCCAATTTTGTCGGAAAGTAATGATTACAGGTGAATTGATATGTGGAAAGTGAGTCCGATAGGGCTAGGCAGCCATCTTCCTAGCACTGGAATGGGTTACCTAGGGAAGTAGTGGCGTCTCCATCCCTAGAGGTGTTTAAGTCTCGGCTTGACCAAGCCCTGGCTGCGTTGATTTAGTTGGGATTGGTCCTGCCTAGAGCAGGCGGCTGGACTTGATGCCCTTCTAAGGTCTCTTCCAGCTCTATGGTTCTATGATTCCTCCTGGGTGCCATGTGACCTCCCCAAATTAGGACTGGGTTTTTTTGCCTTTGTTTAAGTCACAACAATTAAAGTTAATTGTTTGGCCTCGATTCTCTCATTCCAGGTTGCTTCTATTTAGTCAAGATATAACGGTGAATCCAGCTTCTAATTCATCAGGATAGATTTACTTTAATTTGGGTTGCAGAATAAACTGAAGTACATTTTGGTAGTGTTTTTTATTTCTGTAACTCATAAGAACATAAGAACGGCCATACTGGGTCAGATCAAAGGTCCATCTAGCCCAGTATCCTGTCTGTCGACAGTGGCCAACACTAGGTGCCCCAAAGGAGGTGGACTGAAGACAATGATCAAGCGATTTGTCTCCTGCCATCCCTCTCC